>JASANE010000962.1:0-19818 GCA_030248225.1 Trileptium ribeirensis
AAACTCACTAAGTATTCGTGTAGCTAAGCAAAATTGCATTTCTTATGTAGGAAAAGGAAAACGTATATGCGATGGATATATTTTATGATATAACCAGATAAAACCTACTAACTGGCGACTCAGTAAAACTGACAAAATATATATTGTAAATAGATGCTGTTGCATCATTTTTTAGCAATCTTGGATTTGCTAAATTTGAAGTCAAGAAAAAGCATCAGACGGAAAAGAAAACGAGTACGTTGCGATCGATTTTGAAGAAGAGTCCATCGCTTGGTTGGTGCATTTGGTTTGATTTCATCCTTTTATTATGTTTCTTACTGTATTACCACAATAAGAAAATGACAATCGCGGTTCAAATGAACCAACGTCAAACACAAATCTAACAAAGTTAATTAGACTGTGAACAACTGTCTACCAAACTCGGAACAGCTCTCGAGCAACTTGACAAAGTCGCTCTAAAAATTCACACAGATGCTGAATAAGCTTTGATTTTTAGGACGAATCTCCAGGTAATATCATACGCGCAAACCTCATGTCTGGCAAGTACCTTAAATACTGAACAGCTTCTACTGGGATCTCCAAATTGGGGCCCCTGGCATTTTTGGGGTTCCCTGGTTCAGAACAGCTGCCCCCCATTCATGACCTCTGCCAAAATTTTACGCTTCCCCGGTTCACCGCCTCTTGCGATATTTTTTTGTTTCTAATCTGTCCAAAGTACATAAAGTTTGATCAAAACTTGTAATAAAATTTTTTCCTGAAGCCAAAAATTTCCCAAATTTGTCAAAATTTGCTTCAAAGTAGTTTTTTATCAAAAGCGTTTTGTCAGTGTTTCTGACTCGATTTTTAACCGTTTGTGTCTTGGCAAAACCTCCCTGGAAAAATCGGGCGCCCCTGGTTCGGAACTGGGAGGGGGGGGCTGGTTCATGCCCCATGGCTAAATTTTCAGCGAATGCAGAGCCCAGTTCTAGACATGTGATTATTGCGGAAACTAGTGTATATGTTGATTTTTGGGCAGCAAATTAATCGCAGGTATGCAGCAATACAACAAGTGTGTTCTAAAAGTTAGGAAATCGGCGAAGCATAAACGCTTTGTTGCAGATGAAAGATTATCCATTATCAAGCGAATACTAATAAAATCATGTGCAACTTTGAATTATTGTATTTGAACCGGACCGAGCGAAACGAGCGGAGTTTCTACTTATGGCGCTAGGGGGAAAATCGGGAAAAATGTTTTTCTCTGGTTCTGTCATTCATAGCTCATTTTTGGATGGATCTGTTTGGGTAAATTTTTTATTCGAAAGCGAAAGTGACGATGATGTACCGTTTAGTTTAACACGAGCAGCTCCAATTTCATCTTTCGGGTCAACATTTCAAAAACAGCGTTCCTATGCGTTCTTACCCAAATCTGTTCATACGGATGCCATTTTTTCGCAGTCCATACATCACGACACAGGCTTCGCATCGAAAAATGATTTCGCTATGTTATTAGTTCAGGTACGCATTAGTTGTTCTTACCTTACCAGGAGTACCTATTAGGTTATCCACCACGTTGGATATGATGTTTTTGCTATCTAGAGTCCAACTTGACTATGTTATATCATTTCTTGGGGTTTCAATGTTTACTAGTTGACGAACGCGATTTCCAAAATTTAGTGCGTTTTCATTTGTCTGATTATGCATTACGGGTAGGGCATCAAGAATGGTCTATAGTCTATATATAGGTATTTCTTAAGACTGAATACAGTGATTTGGTTATCTAGTGTCCACGGTGCATAAGTCATTGGGGCTTCAATGGGTTTAGCGTCATTAAATCTGATTTATAGAATACAGTCTCTCTTCAGTTGTTTGGTTTCGTATTTTGTACAGGTTATTAGGAATTGTCTATATAGATGTTCTGGTAGGCTGAATACAATAGTTTTATTTAGAGTCGAGCACGCGTATCTCATGGCTTTTAAGACGTTTTGATTAGGTTTAAGATCAGTAAAACTTATTTCAGTGAAATAGTCGATCTTCAGTACATGGCATCAAAAATATTTTCCAGTGTGCCGAACACAATGGTTTGGTTATTTAATGTCCGTGTATGTTTCACGCCTTCGAATAAGTTTAGGAGCAATGAACCCTATTTCCGTAATATAGTCTGTCTTCAGTTATGTGGTTACGTATTGCGTATATGTCATCAAGAATTGTGTATATAGGTTTTCCGAAAGGCTGAATAGGAGAGTGGTAATCTGGTGGCCAGCACAAATACTCGACGAGTGGTCAGTTCTTTTCGGTGGTTTTAGGGTTTTCAATGGGTTCAAGGAGTTTTAGAATGGTGTATTCATCAAACATAGCCTGTTACAGGTGAATAAACAAAATAACTAAAAAATGAAACCACGCTAGCTCCGTTTCACCCTCGTTTAAGAGTTACTAGTTTTACTTCGTACTAATGAGCACATAGAGACGTCATTTGTACAGGAATTTTTTTGTCCAAATTTGTACGAATAGTTTCAACTTTCTAATACAGTTGAATTTTGTTTCAACTTTATATTCGTGAAAACACAACACTAGTTAGGATATTTCGGGGCAAGGTTGACGGGCACAAATTTAGAAACGATTTAAACCAAAGAATATATATATTATTTTCAGATATAACAAATAGAGCTGAAATATCATGTTTTACTTTAGATTACACGTACAAAATAGATTACACTAGGGGCACTTGAGCGGCCGAATCCGCAGGTTCCTATGAGGAGTTGTGGGGGTTAGAGTGCAATGCCGTCCAAAGTAAAAAGACCGTATGTCCGCTAACACGTGTTTTGTGAAACGGTGGAAAACATATTTTCTGCTCGCGCTTGTGAACGGCAAATGTTGCTGTATTCGCTCGAGTTTAAACTTTGGCAGGGTACTTGGTTTAGTTTTGCCGCATATCAAAAGTTGCCATCTCATGTACTGAACACGCAATATTGAGCCTAACTTGGACATACGGTTTTTTTGCCTTGCAACATGTATTAGTACTACCTTCCGCCACAAGAACTAAAACGCGTATGTGTACTTACACTGAAGTTTCTATTTATCATACACGTATTTATTCTCATCATCGTCTGCAACTTCGTCGCTTTGAAATTCTGCCAATTCGTTCCAAAAAATTCGGGCGTATCAAGGGCGCGAGATTCCGAACAATTTGTTGTTTGCGATTACTTGGAATTCCTTTTGGATTGTTTGCTCGGCTCGGAAGAGCAGTAACATCGAATTTAGGACAGATGATGTCGACTGGAGTAAAATCCCCGCCGAAATGCGTTTTGAAAAATAGTTTTCTACTGTTTTTTTGAAATTGTGCGACAGAAATTTCTGATAATACGTACCTCTACCATAGAGTACGTACCTCTACAACAGAAACCTTTTTGTTTATTGATGTGAAGCTTCACCTCATTAAAATCACTGAATTCCTTTATAAGACTTTGACCGGATCAAAACAGTATGTCCATCTAGCAGTTATATATTACAAGGCTAAAAAACCGTATGTCCGGATATACGTTTTTATTCCATTGTACATGCATGCCACAAAGCTAGAAAGCCGTATGTCCGGACATACGGTCTTTCTGCTTTGAAGTTAACTAAATAACATGGACATACGGTTATAAAACGTTGTAAAATGTCCTAATTATAATGGACATACGGCTTTTTTACCTAGACTATCGGATGCAAAACTTCGCTGCGGTTAAAACGATGCATATAACTCGTTTTCAATCAATTGTGGACATACGGCCTTTTTGCTTTGGTATTATACCAATATGAGCCTCAGAGGTTCAAAAATGAAGTTAGTCTCATATAACGTAATTTGACACACTGAGTCGATTGGAGCGGTTAGGTTCTGGTAATGAGTTATATTTTCAAACGTTAAGAACTGCTATTTACTCATAAAACCGAATGGCCTGTCAGAATGGTATTTTTCGAACAGGTCTTAATTTTTATATGAACTGTGTCTTTTTGCCAAAAAACATTAACGAGATATCATCTTTCGCAATTTGTATTTAAAGCATAGGCGGATAGGGGGTTATGACCCAAAGATTCAGACTCCCCCGCAATCCATGTTTACATAATTCACAACCTCGTGCTCTCACCCACACGGGAAGCATTGGGAAATTTGCCAAGATAGAGGAAAATTAGCAAACATTGGGCTAATGTTTAGCAAAAATGCTGGAAAACTGATTAATATTTTAGCAAAATTGGAAAAATTACTAGTTCCTAAGTATTTCGAGAATTAGCACACCTTGCACCTACCTACCGCCCACTCCGTCGCCAGAACCATCTGGTATCCAAGTCAACATACCTACGCAACTATGATTTATGTGATTTTTATGACTATCTAGATATATATATAGTATATATTACTCAGTTTTAATTCTGTCATTACCTCGGATTTTAGACGACACATCCAAAGTATACGGCCATCATTCCGGGTCCAACAGCCCGTCTTCAAGTGCTGCGTCTAGTCACCGCCGCTCGGCTCGTGAGCGTGACCTATCTCCCGAAAGTCATGACTCACGCGAGCATCTTAATTTTTGGTTAGTCAATAACGTGTCACCAAGCGACGCAAAAGCTGTGAAACGACATATTAGCGGTCTACACGCACGGTTGTCACAGATAGGAACATCGAGTCTTACAGCAGAATCATTTTCAGAGCAGGTTTTAGAAGCATACGATTTGATTACGAAACGACTCGGCGAAGGTAATAATTAAAAAAATAAACTATGGAATGAGTTTCACGAAAAGTTTTGTATTCCTGTGCAAAAGCCAATGTCAGCTGGCCTCTCCGTAGTATCAAAATAGTACTTGAGACAACCCAGTTAAAACCTACAAATACCTGGGGCATTTCCTCTAGGTTGGCTGGGTGAGAATTAACCGTGTCCCAGGTTAACTAGCGGTTAAACTTGTAATATTGAACTTTATAAGTATTTTCTATGTGTTTACTACAACATGTATACATGTAGCTGCTTTTTGTATTTAAGCAGCCACGCATCAATTTATTTATGATTTTGCCATAAAAAGTTGGAATAAAATCATTGGTATTAAGTTTTGGTACAGCCGCTATTTATTAACACGATTATTTTTGATGTCGCATCAAAATACCTAGTGATGGTGGGCGACCTGGAGGGCAATCCAAAATTTACTTGGTTGTATGCTCGAATACCTTGCCCTTCCTCTCTCTTCTAGAGAGAGGCGATGTCAGTACGATGCACCGTTATTGCTTTCGTATATGCGTGGGATAGAAAATGTTGACGAAAATTCGCTGCTTTAGCATCTGGCACTCTCTTTGTTTCACATACTGTCTTACCACTTGAAAGTGTGCAGTCGGTGTGGTTTTTATAAATTTGTAAAACTGTTAATGTGTTCTTGGCCGCAACATGGAATTTTGACAGTAGCGTTTGCGGTCATAAGATGGTGTTTAATCTTATACAAAGCACGAATTTGAACACTTATGTTTACAAGATTTTTCCTATACAAAAATTCTGTATGTTGGCTCTTTTACGCGTCGGGTTTTAAGAAAATGTTAGGTTATTGCTATCTTGTTTCTGTCTCGCATTTTGTCATCTTAAGACTAAGTATGTATGCTTTGAGTGTGCAACTTAATTCGACAAATCACTGTGTCGTTGTTTCAACCTCTATTTTCTATTTAGACTGTGTCTTGGAAGTGGAGCAGTATTTTTGTACGCGATTCTACTCTACCTTGTTTTGGACGCCCGAGGACGAAGCACAAGATATTGCGCTTCAGGCACGGATCCGATCGTTACACTGGGTGTGCCATGGCGTTCTCAAGTCAGGCTTAAATGAAAGCGATATGCGAGTTCGCGAGCATCTGACAACTGCGATTACAAGTGAGTCGAAATATATGTCTTCTGGATCGAGATGGAAGACCCAAAGTAAGCCGTGAAACTAAATACCCACTTTTAGCAGGCATTTTCGTATTTCTGTCTAGCTGCTGGTGTTTTGTCGACTAGTAGATTTAAGTAGTTTTTATTTACCCGAAATTTTAAATTTCTTAATGAATTTTAGCTATTAGTTTAGCCTAAGGCTACTTTATTTTATGCAGTGTGGTGTGCGCTAAAAGTAATGCGGATATACCAAACTGTCCCTGAAGGGACGCCACTTCCGACGCGGAAATTCTCTTTGCCTCTCGAGCAGGCTTACACCAATTTTACAGTGGGTACGGTACCATGAAGCAACGTGGTCTTAGTCTTTGGCTTAAGAAGAATACGCACACGAAGACTCGAACATACGTACTCAGGATTGTGAGACTTGTTGTCTAACCATTGCACCACACGATCACATCTTCGTAATATATACAAATACTAAAATTAAAAATACACTTTTGTCAAACTTTATGTCAAATTTATCGTTTTTGCTTTTACAGTACGCGCCGAGCAAATTGTACAATTTCAAAGCTAAAGTAATATTTTTCCACGTGAATACCGATGAACGTAAATCCACTTGATTAACAATGAAGAACGCTGTTTATAGCTTTGGAGTACCTTTTGGTTCACTGTGCTCATATGTGTAGGGTTAAGTTCTCTGCATACTTTCACATGTTTATGTATTATTAAATCAAAAATGTTCCTAAATTTTCTTTAGCTTGTTATAACAGACACAGGTAGTACCATTTGTATAGTTTTTTAGTGGACCGCAATGTGGTGTACAAAAACTTTTTGAGCATAACCTTAAGTAAAACTAGTTGTGATTATCCTCATCGTCAGCTACACCTATATTATGGCTGGTATTTGTTATAAAAATTTTCGTCTTTCGATGTAGGATTCAAAAATGTTCAACAGCTATTTTCAACCAAAAATATTTGGTGGCGTGATGAAAAATCGGCAGGAAGACTATTTTTATTAGACGAAGTTTGACCAAAAATCAGTTGTGATCTTAAACATCTTGTTAGATTAGTTTGTATATACCTTATGTAGTCTCAACCCTATTAAATCGGCCTTGCCTCAAACCTTACAAAGATTAATACGCAGCTACGTACATCTTCAAACTGTATAGTTTGATATAATATAATATTGTATAATGAACCAAATATTACCCCATTATCCATCGCTTATGGAGATAAACTTCGGTATCTCGGATCTCGTGGGACGGTTTTAAAAACAATGCAGACCCAAACCTAGAAAATAGGTAACCACTGTGTTAGTACATCTTACACACCTGCTTAGAAGACATTCCAGTGTTATTTAGCCCAATATTATCTATATATCCATAGGTTTTGGAGATATGGCCGTTTCGTTTATTTTGTGTGTGGTTGGCTCCTGTTTAAAGGCCATTTAAACCATAGTTCTTGACGCTAGAGGTTACCACTAATATTCATAATAATATGCTCTGATTCAAACATCAATAGAGCAATCCACATGTTGCCTGGGTACCGGAAACCGTTAACATCTAAATACCGTCTTATAGACTGGTCTAATAGATTTCTTTAAATTTTTACATTTAACAATACATTAACACATCTAAATTTATTAAATAACAAGCCACAAGATTTTATATGAAGTAATTGAGTTTTATGTATGTAACAAGAATATGCTGAAGTAATTTTGTAGTGCTGTGAAAACTCGTCATATTCAGCCGTGTATGTACAGTTTTAACTGATGCAGAAAGTCTATTTTAGCTGAAATATCTGCATCATTGGTCGAGATACACTCAAGAATTTTTTACCGCACTTCTTTTTACCTCGAGCCGATCCCCGTCGCCCCACTTTTACATGGGAGGTAGTCGGAATCAGCTTACGGCACAAAGTAATGGGCTGAAATAGAAATTTCAAACTTTCAATTCTTCGTCAACTCTCAGAATTCAACATAGCAACAAAAACGATATAAAACATCGCCGGCACTGTTTTTATGAAATTCTAACTGATGGATTTAAGAAAAATAACTTTTTATGTGTTTTAAGTCGCACGTTTTTATTAAATATTTAATAAGTATTGTTCGCTGCAGATATTGACAGCTGTAAGAAACCAAAATCACATTTTGCTTGCGACTTTGAACTATATGTCGTCTAGAAGGGTCTATGATGATGTGAGTAGTATCGGTTTATATCTGAATAGGAAATGGGGCTAATCGCCTCCGGGCTCGATTATAAAATGTTTTTGTTTTGCCAAATAGGTGGTAAGTGTAGGTATTGACTGAGCTATTAGTAGAAATCTATTATTTCAGCCACAAGACTCACACCTCTATTGTTGATCCCTAAAATACGCTTCCGTGTTTTGTACTTTTAGAAATGGTGGAAATTACAAGCAAACGCTCGCCGAACGACAAACTGTCACGAATAGTTGACTGTAGCCAGGAACTGTTGGCCGGTCTCAAATATTCGTTAGATCGTCCTGCGAGTGCGGACGAATTCCTACCCGCGTTAATATTTCTACTATTACGTTCCAATCCGCCGCTTTTACAGTCGAATATCAACTTTCTAACGCGCTATGCCGTACCCTCTCGCCTTATGGCTGGCGAGCAGGCTTATTATTTCACGAACTTGGTAACTTAATTTCATACGTTGGTAGTTGTTTAGGTTTTGGTGTAAATCGCATTGTCATAATATAGCAGCATTGTCATAATATAGCAAAGGTTTTGGCGCTGCAATAATGTTCGTTATAAATTAATGCTGCAACAAACGGCTTAAAATTTTAGCAGTAGATGCTCATAATCATAGTCATCGTTTGCCAATATATTGGTATCTCACGAGTGCCGGTGCGTATTGTTGTCAAATAATTATAATTTTTGATAATAATGATGCTAAAAATTTGAATAAGTGGATCGATCCTAGCGTTTTTTTCTGTGAATGATAAAATCTTTACATCGTATGCGCCATAATATTATGGGCCACTGGCTCATTCGTATGTGCGATTTTAATGATTTTTATATTTGAAATAAAATCGAAAACAAAAAATATGTACGTTCTTCGCTTACAAAATACAAAATATATTTTTATTTAAAAATTTTTTCATAGTTTTTGTCCCATTGATATTAATCTTCATTTTTTTCAAAAAAGCTATTTTTGATCCGTGGTGTGCCAGCCGTTCAATATCGTTTTGACATTTTTAAAACTTTTTGACCTACGTAGAATCAACAAATTCTTGTTTCGAGACTGCATTTCCGATGGTTCATTGAAATGATTCTAAATACCAAATAGTCATAGCTGCGGTAAAGCGCTAAGACAACTATAAATCGGATCAGCACTATTGCCAAGTCCTGTTTTATTGAAGTTGGCAGGATTGTAAGCAAGGATGCACGTAATTATTAAAAAATTTTTTACGGGGTTTTAGAAGAAACGTTGTAAATTCTTTCTGTCAGCTAGATTGTTTTATATCGGGGACGGCTAAATCATGCGGGAGCTCGAACTCCATGAATTATTTTGGTGATGGAAAATTGCAGATAACAATATCGATAGCGGTAGAAATAAATTGAAAGTGACTACAAAATCACTTACCAAATTCGGTTTCCACACAGAAACATGTTGGCTACAATTTCGAATTGACGCCCAAGCGCTCTGTGCTCTCCAAATTAGGGTGGGCCCCTCCTGGCATTTTTCGGTTCCCCCTGGTTCAAAACAGGTGCCCCCGGTTCATGTCCCTAGCAAAATTTTGGGCTCCCCTTGGTTCACCGCCTCTGGGAAAATTCGTTTCCAATCGGTCTACAGTACAAAAAATTTGATCGAAATTTGTACTAAAATTCCGTCCTGAAACCAAAAATTTCGCAAATTTTGTCAAAATTTGTTTCTAAATCGCTTTTTCTCTCCACCAAAAGCGTTTTGGCAGTGTTTTTGACACGATTTTTAACCTTTTTTCTCTTGGCAAAATCGGGCGCCCCTGGTTCATGCCCCTGACAAAATTTTCAGCGAATGGAGAGCCCAGGTGCTTCCAAGCAGTAAAGACATACGGCTTGAGTCCGACGTTCACTGTAACTCACAAACTCTCTTCCTTCTATCCTAGAATCTCTAGAGGACGGGTTGAGGACCATTATGGTAGCAGGCCTGACATTTTGCCAACTTGCAGGCGCTCTGTGATAGTTGGGTGCATTAATAAGTAAGCCTGATCACTAATAGCCAGAGTGCCCGGTAATCAATGTTTTTTGGGTCCACAGGTGGGTGTGGACCCAAATATTTTTATGTAGACCCAAAAAATTTTGCTGGACACAGGGCAGTTTCGGCTTCGGAGACATAGGGTTTGCTAATAAATTCTATTACAAAGTGTAAGCTTTCAGCCGTTTGTGCTTACATCTGTATGATGTTGCTTGCTGCTGATTTTAATGATGGCTCTCATCGTCTATCCTGGCTTGGGACAGGCAAAGAATAATTTATATATTTGTAATTATGTAATAATGTCAAATTGCGTTTCGTAATACGGTCTCTTTATTGTGTAAAATTCCGTGAAATTCTCGAGCCAAAATTTGAAATTCTGGACTCAACGCTTAAAGTCTGGACCCAAAAGAAATTTGCTGGGCCCATGGGTTCATCAAAAAAACCCTTGCGTAATACTAGTAGCGCTTAAGCAAGGGTGAAATTGAGCGAACGTGGTTTCATATATAGTTGATTCATTTTGGATTCCAGATGACCGCACCACTGTATTCCATGTACCGGAAACCTAAACAGGCCGTCCTGTATAAATTCCCACTCATTGCACGCTAAATATGCAAACAAACAATAATTATAGTGGAATCAAACTATATGACGGAAACCAAGTTAGTCGACTCTAAACCCTTTTAGCACCATCATGTCCGGTGTACCGAGAAATCAATATAATAGATTTTTAATGCACAGCAAGTAACACATATAACCAAAAACTGAAACCTGTTTTGAAAATCAGGATTATCGACCTGAAATCTGTTTAAAATCTCTGAAAGGCATAAGCCTCGTTTATGAGGGAGGTGCGCTGACCCTATTGGCCATTTCTCGCTCGAAATTTTAAACCCTCGCACTTAAATATTGGATTTTGACGCGGATCAATGTTAACCCCGACCAACGTAAGGTGCGATTTTAGTGGATTCTGGTATTTTTACCAATCTCCGTCAAAGAATGCAGTACAATGCAAAACAACACATACACGTAAATATATACATAATGTAATACATTATGGTTAAATATAATAGGCATAGTATATATAATATATACAATATATTGTATAAAATATTTGCCCCCTCCTAGTGACCTCCCCCACCAAACTCGGCGTCAAAGTTAACCCCGATATCCAGGGGCCGAACTTCAAGACTGTATATTGCCAAACCACTGTTTTGATCATATTGATAACCTTATATAATAAAGATCATTCTTTCTACCTAACACGCAATAACTGGCCAAACAACTGAACACGGATTATATTCAATAAATCGGGTTCGTCAATCGTAAAGCAGAGTCCAAATAACCAACGCTTCCGAACACCCCCGTTACTGAGGATAGATCCTGCTGTTGAGGTGGTGTGTACCAGGTATCCTGCTGGCACGTCTTTTTGTAGACCCCTACACTTGTTGCCACTTTGCAGCAACTGATCATCTAAGGATGACCGTGTCGAGTATTGTTAAGTTTCGGGTTAACAGGTAAACACAGTAAATTACAAAAAGTGGGAGGAGCAGTAAGCAAAGTATTTTATATCTTATGTATTTATTTATATGTGTTGCAACTAAATATTTAATCAATTTATAAGTATCACGTTTTAGACAAATGATGTCAAATCCACCATACAAAAGCATATATGATAAACCACCATATCTAATTAGCATACACGGTAAAATTTTTCAGCTTTAAAAGTCACATTTTCATGATCAGCGACATCAAAAACTCTCGAGCACAAAAAATATGTAATTTTTGGCGATTTTAAAGTTTGAGTAAATTAAACTAATTAGTTAGCTGATTAATTAACTAAGTAGCATATACGGCCTGTTTAGAGCCTCAGAAATGTCAATTTATGATCTGCGACATCGAAAATCCCCGTGTTCAATGTTTTTTCATTTTTGAGCACTTTGAACATTTTCAAAAAAATTAGCTAATTAACTAATTATTTGGCATGTTTTTAACATCCTCGAATAGTAATAAACACGAGATCCGTAATCACACGGCGAGATATATTATACGCAACAAAATAATAGCTTTACACTAATTATATATTCATGGAAAAATAAGTAATTTTTATTTGAAAACGCTAAAAAAGGCTAACCCGCTTAACTAACCAGTTAATTTTTACTAGTAAATTAGCTAGAATAAATTTTGACAAAAACAATATCACTTGGACCTAAAACATATTAGGCCTTTAAAACAAAAAAATTTAAAATCGGCCCAGTTGTTATTGAGGAGTTAGACGGACGGACAGACGGTGCCGATTTTACCCCTGAGACCAAAACAAAAACCATTCGCTCAAATAGCATGACGATGATTAACAAAAATTAAAAAGGCTTGAGATTTTCGCACCTAAAAGAAACAATAGGAGAGCGGGAAAGCACAGCAAAACCGATCAACACCCAATCATTACAATAAACTGCAATACAGTACAGGTCAGGTTTATCACAACTTACACAATTCCCTCTGAAACGGAAATTCATAGTTGTTCAGGTGCCAATCTTCATCAAAATAAAAACACTGCTTTAGTGGTAAACGGATTGTGCATGGATTTTAACATTACACGTTGTACATATATGTCTAGCGAGAATCGGTATAGGCATTCTAATATCGATATTGGCTGTATCGGTATGTGTTTTTCAATATCGACCGAACCCTATTATTTTGGCTACCTGGTAGCATTCTTCGGGTCTCCTGAGCACATAAAGTCCGAAATTTTAAATTTTGCACCTAATTTCGGCATTACGACCCAGTTTTTGCATGCCAGCATTATTGAAGCTGTTTAGTTTTATCGGTCACGTAAATTTTTTGCTTGACGGTGCCGTTTCTGCGTTTATGCTGTCTTGGCTGCTAGCATTAAGTATTTAGTCACGAATAATTTTATTACTGCTTTTATTTTTTTTAGTGTTGCGCAGTTAATTTTGTGCAGAATCTGACTGCGGAGTCGCTTCATTTGACTGAAAAAGAATTTGAGGTAAACTTCAATGTTTTCCTTATTTCGAAAATTGTTTTTAGCAATTATAAATTTTGCTTTAAAGTATTAAGAAAACAAAATTCGAAAGCTCTATTCCCTAGCTACCGTGGGCAATTCGGACATATTAATTAGTGGAGCAGCGTGCAAATTTTTCTCAAATAACTTCTCTGTGTAAGTTTCTTGCTGTTTTGGAAACGCATGATTCATCACGTGTTGAAGGTTTTACTCAGTTATCTTTTATTAGACATATAAAATCAAAATGTGACCTAGCTTGGTGTTTTGCCGATTCCATTGTTTTCCTACGCTAATTCTCGCAAAAGCAAAACGAATTAGATCTAAAATAGAGAGTTAAAACATGGCGCTTATGCATTTTTCTCAGAGCCGCCGTTTCCGAGCTAGATACAGTTACATTCAGAATTAAGTGCACATAAATCGGACAAAGTTCGTTCGATTTCGATCGTTTCGATTGAACGAAAATCTGTTAACATAAAGAATTTGATTCCATTAAAATAAAAAATAATATGTTCGCATCAGGGAATAACCGGAACTGTCCATTTAAACCGGATCCGGAAGCGGAACCTGGTCTTCGAAACTTATATATAGTAAAACAGATGAAGAAAGAAGTGAAGGTATATTGTATTTAAAATGTATTAAAAATAACTTTTACATTAAACTTAATGTATTGCGATGGCATTATTGCCTTTCTGAGACTGTAAAGAGATTGAAGAAGCTGATTATGTTTATTTATAGATCAATATGTCGGTTTTTGGACATCCAGAGCAAACAATGCCTTCCACTATAAACCGTTGCTTATAATGCGTCAAATTGAATGTGCTTACAACGCATGGAGCGTAGAATAAACATTTTCGCTCTGTCTCCAGTCGCCCCCTTTACTACACATATTTTTGTTACATGTTGTTCTGTAGGAAACTTGAAATTATTGATTTATATGATTCTGAAAAAATAATAGAAAATAACTTTCAGAGACACTGTTTAGGCTAGCGTTGGGCAAACAGTGCCCGTTAGTTGGATGATAATGACAATAACTTTCTAATCAGTATGCTATAAATGACACACTGTTATACTGCTCGCCCAGTTACAATAAATACAGTTCATTGACAAGAACGCAGTTCCTGGCTGCGTTGCAGATATGTTACTTTACCTCAATGTACACTGATTTACAAAGTTTACAAGCGCACTGGCGGGTACTTGACGCAATGTATGTTAGCCAAGCTTACAGTTAAGTTCTTCTGAATAATCCATACTCTGTTTAATTCGGACATGTTTTAAGAAACTCCTGCAGGTTAAGATGAAAAATTCCTGCTAAAATTATGTGCCCTACTTACGTTTCAAACGGCAAATTGCTGAGTTAATTTTTTCTTCTGCTTGTTTGTATTGGAACTTGATCATTGTACACGTATTATATATGTTTGAACCACAGATGAAGCAAAAATGAGGGGAAAATTTCAAACAAAATTTTTAAACCGGAATTCCGGTTCCGGTATGGTTTTTGCCCTTTGCCGGAACCGCAACCGGAACAGGATTTTCGCCGGAACCGGAATTCCGGTTACTACCTGGTTCGCATTTAATTTAACGAATTTCGATAGTATTAAAATAAAAAATTATTTTAATAAAAACATTCATTTGCGTTTGAATTATCGAATTTTGTTTAAACTAAGATCATTCGATTGCGCTATCGTTCGATTCCGTCTGCCTTCGATTTTATGTGCACTTAATTCTGATTGTAACCGTAATAGCTTTAAATAAAGCTGCTGAAAGCAATTAAATTTTCACCCACTAATGTCTCTGTAGTGAGCTCAAAATGCACCAAACGTAGTTTGTGGCACGTTTTATTCCTGTAATGGTAGCTGGGATTTCGCATTTGTAGTCGCTTTGTAGATCCCTCAGTGGAAACTTCGTTCGCTCCTTTTCAAAATTTACAGAACCAATCAAATGGACGCAAGATGGTGTAACAAAAGTAATATTAGTGGTTGAAAAATGATATTAGAATAGGAGCGAACGAAGTTTCCACTGAGGGATCTAGCGGAAACGTCGTAAAAATTTCTTCCTTTTGTCTATCGGTGCCACTCGTTACTCATCTTCGGATGGATGGACTTCGATACAATTGTTGTTCTGTAGCAAAAGTGGTGATAATGTACTTATCTTGTTGAACGCGAGCAACTTCGACCCCATCTTCCCGATCAAAATGGTAAAACACGCTTTAAGGGCTCTTTGTCAAACCTTCGTCATACAGTCACTGTTTTGCACCCTATAACTCACGATATGCAAAAGGAGCACACTAGGAAATTTTAATCTCATTGTGATTTACTATAATTATGCTGAACAACACTGTGGTGGGACCTCTCCCTGTTTCGCTGACGGCCCGAATATAGGTCGTTGACCCTTTGCAGAAAATACTGATTTTTCAAATTTCGGCTTGTTATTGCGTATTTTTATTTAAAAAGTTGTGTCTACTAGTAACTCCCAAACGGAGGGTAAACGGAAGGACTGTGGCTACTCTGCGCTTATTGACCATTTTGTCGTTCCAACTTCAGTCTCTATGCCCTTTTAAAATTCCATGAATTTTAAAGAGTGCTTTTTACGTAATAGGCCCCGTAGTACCTGTCTTATTTTATGCTTACCACGCAAATGCCTTTTATCGTATTTGGCAACACGGAAAACTATGGACACGTTCGACTGAACTTCATACGTCTATATTGGAAAATTTCCAAATTTAACCATTTTTGGCGCCAAGATTTACCAAGTTTTCTTCCATACCATTCGGAAGGATTAATAACACAACCTATATGGTGTTAAAACAATGAAACCAACTTGTGTTAACTAATACTATAACCTTATTGTTCAGATTTAACAAGGAAATATTTGCTTTGTAAAAAATTTGGAATTTTCACTCTTTTGAGGTATCTTTTAAACTTTGGTCACAGCTCGAAAACGGTAGTTGTTAAAAATGCTTAATAGGAAAGTTGTAGCTATCGATGAGATGATTTAGGACGACGTTTTTACGATGCTTATCAGAATTAAGTGCTAAAAAATCGATCGAAGTTTCGTTCGATTGGGATCGTTTGCGTTTAAACTAAAATCCATCTTTTAAACGAAAATCGATTAATTTAACGAATTTCTATTACGTCAAAATAAATGTATCTGTGAACAACAGATGGAAGTCTAGCATCATCAACTGCAGATCTTTCTGGGATAACGAATTACCCAGCCGCCATGCACTTGTATTTATGCCCATCAAGCTAAAATCGATTCGAAGCGCACTGTGTACAAACCTCCGGGATTCGACCTGTCGTCATTAAACCAAATTGAAACAAGCGAAATTTAATGTCTCGAACCGATTCGATGTTTCTATAAACAAGTATCAACAGTTGATATCTTACTGACATCGACCCCACATTGTCAGCTTTCCAAAGGAACATCCAAGACCGAAAAAGCGGATAATAAATCACTTGCGCTGCGCAAACCACGACATGGTCGCCACAGCAGAAAAGAAAGCTACCGTTCCTCTATCGAATCAACCATTTTCTTCAATTCTCAAGAACTCTCTGTATAGACAACTTCGGACGAGCACAGACGATGATTTCAAATGTTTAGCGAGACAGATGAACGTACCTGCTGTCGTGAATGATCAGCGCAGATTATGTCGTCTCATCCGGCCATACACAGGCGGGAATCGCTATCAGACAGGTTTGACACGCAATGACAACTGCGAAACACTGGCGACAAAGAGTCCGAAACGGTCGTGCCGCTGGCGAGGATGGCTTGCCGCCGGAAAGCTACATAGCTGCCCCTTCAAAGATAGCCGGCCACTCCGCTTACTATGTGAGAGTAACTCAACTCTAGGTGCCTCGTTGGAAGTTAAAGTCCGGTGTGGGCAAGGTTCAATTCTTTCACAGACTATGTTCAACTTCGTTACAGACTTGGTATTACGCACAGCCCTGCACCCAACAGGTGGAGCTGTGTACAACGAGGCTGAGGACAGATTGACTGCACCGATTACGCTGGTGATATTGCTCTCACGGCGATAAGTGAAAGTCTGCTTCAAAACATTTTCAATCGGTTGAACGCAGCAAGCAGAATAGGCCTGGTAATTACCGAATCAAAAACAAAAATTATGTCCTATTGAATGAACAATATTCCAACAGTCATGCTTAACGGAAAAACCTCGAACACATTGACCGATGCTGCGATCTAGGAAGCTCAATTCGACGGAACGGCTAAAACGACGTGGAAAAACTCGCCAAGGCTCGCGCAACTTTTAGTAGCATGAAGAAATTATGGTGCTCGAAAAATGACACCACGAAGACCGTGCTCAGCGTCTACAACGCGTCCATCCGATCCATACCTTTCTATGCCAGTGCGCCCAAGCTCAGCGATATACATCACATTGACGTGTTCGAAATTGCAGACGAAGAACCCTCGGCATCTCAAAATTTGACCGTCTAACTAACAGTATTCTACGAGCCCGGGCGGGTCATCTAGTGTAAATTCACGATATGCTAAAGTAGGCACGCGTTAGACTAGCTGGGCATAATATACATAACTGGGTATATTATACTCTGAATGAAGGACGCATGCGAATATTGCTGTATATTTCTATGCCTAACAGTAATATTGACGTTGTAAATAGTGTTTAGTGATGGTAATAGCCTAATACATGGTGACGCTCCAAGATTTCAGTGGGTAGGCGGACAGAGGTCATCCAGGGGTGCTGGAAAAAGTCAACGACCCTTTTTTGTCAATTCTACCTCCATTTCTACCAATTTTTGCAAAAAATTTTCCGCGCGACTTCGGCGCACGTGGGGAGTTCTGCGGAGGACCAGGGTGGACACCCTAATGAGCAAGTAGACCAGGGCATCGTGAGCGGTGTAGCCCCCTGCGTCTTCATGCATGAGTTCTTCCAACATTGGGCAAACAATTTAAGTAGACTTGAATTTAAGTAGCTAACAAAAAATTATGTAACTATCAGCTCGAAAGTAATGTAATTAAATTATTGTTTCTAAACTTTTTAAGTAACATGATCATTGAAAACTTTCTCACTTTTCACACAACGCCTAACAGCCGTAGATCACGTTTGTGAATAAAGAATATTTAGGCTCCACATGAATAAATATTTTTATAACAACAAAAGCAAAACAGTATTGTGATGTTTTTGTAGGTAAATGGTAATCATTTAAAAGTATCTATTTATAGGGCTACATGAATGGCACTTTGACTCCACCTGCACCACAGCAGCCAATATTTGAGCCTCTTGAGCGTCTCGTTACACTCAAATCTTCGCTTGACGAACTAGAGCGTCGCCGAGAAACGCTAATGAACGACGCTCGTAGCTTCCATGTTCAAATGCACCGGGAACGAGGTGAAATGTTGGAAATGATTGCTGATATGAAACGAAAATATCCGGTCCCGAAATTTGATGACTCAAAGTTTACTCAGTGTGGAGCTGCTATAGTGGACGCAGAAATTAGTCCTGATAAGGAGTCACGGCTACCGCCGCCGATTCTGCCAAGCATGGTGTCAGTATCAGTACCAACAACGGATAATGGCGAGCGGGTACTCGCAAAAGAAACGCAAATTTATGAAGTTGAGGAATAATTACTGAAATGTTAGCTGGTTCGGTTTAGCCAACATATCTCAATATATAGGTTGTGGCTTATTCATGTACAGAGCCTCCGAAATCAAAGTGTTATCGCCACCTAACTTATTTCGGGTATGAGGAAGTTGTTTGTGCAGCGTTTTGTAAGAGCTAAATGTACATAATGTTTTCAAGCTTTTCTTTTTTTATTGATACAGAGATGAGTGTCAAATGTATTTCGTCAATTCTTGACAAGAGGAATGGATTAGTATTTTACGTTTCAATAAATTACCCCACCGTTTTTGTATTATTTATGTGTTGTATGTTATTCACTCTTGTGCGAAGAATTGCGTATAGCTGGACTTGAGACACGGCTCCTGCGCTGACTGAAACAAGCAACCCCAAGAAGAATCTTCGTTGAAGCTTATCGGAATTCCATTTTAGTTGGTGAAGACTCTGAATCTTTGTTTTTTGGTGACAAAATCTTATATATAGTATATTTTCCTGGATAGTGGAGTCACAGCAGTTGTCACTGTTGAGCTACATTCAGTGTTTCTTGCACAAAGTGGAGAATCATAATGACAATTATACAGCCTACAGTTCATACACTCTTTAACCAATGGCAATTTATACAGCTGACTTGATTCAGAATCAAATAAATGCATAATATATCCAGGAAATGGGCTGTCTGTAGGGATATTATTGCCACTGGAGTTTTATACCAACACGAGAATATCAGCCACAGAAAAAATTGTGAATTTCAAGACGAGCGCTAGCACTTGTGGTATTCGAGGGATTCTTGGCGCGTATGCTAAACCAGGGAACATCATACTGCAGTTCGGTACGATAGGAATAGTGGCGTTGTATACTCAAAACACCTCCCTGAAATACCCCTGCTCGAAATAAGTTATTATACTTGTCCGACACTCGCCGGCCAGAAATGTGGAAGCCATTTCTCGTACGCCTACCAGTTCATGTGGCCCTGGGTCATTACAACTGTGACGCAGCCTTCTATATGGTTTCTGTAATCAATTGTTACATTGGCCGCTGGTTAACACTTGTGGGTTTTGGGTATTTATATATCGTTAGACTGAAACCTTTCTTGTCAGTAGGCACTTGAATTTAGTAGGGACAAACTAGACAAACTATACAATACGAAACTGAACCAACA
>JASANE010000964.1:0-16165 GCA_030248225.1 Trileptium ribeirensis
TTTTACATATGGAAAGGAAAGAAATAACGCAGAACGATTCCGACTGCTCAATCATAAAAACAAGACTAATTAATATTTCCTTGCGGATACTGTCCAATATCACAGTTTTAAAGAGAGGCCAATGGCTCATGTATTACGTAAAACAATGATATGATTATTAAATTCTGAGTGTACTGAGTGGATTAAGCTATGCGCATAATTCTTACTAGCCCTGACACTGGCGAAATCTGACAATGTCCGTTATTGGGTTTTTAGTGTTACAAGCATAACTCAACTTTGGCTGGTCGGATTGATTCGTGTGATAGCTCATTTGAAAGCTTGAAATCGATACCTGTGCTCCTTAGATCGGCGCCAAGCCAGATTCCAACATACACCTCCCAAAAAAAGTCGGTACAAATGTCGAGTGCCGAAAGGGCCGAAGCGTCACGTTACTTATAGTAATCCGACAACCGATCTATCAGTCAGATATCTTAGTTAAGCTGGGCTCAGTTTGTAGAGTAAAGTAGCCTCCACAATACTGTGTTTGTATATAATATAGAATTTGGCTTGAAAAACTAGGTCCCATGAAACCCAAAATACACGAAAATGATAATATCCCAGCAACCACTAGAGCTATATCAGCGTTTTTGGTGTCATTTTGCAGGGCAGTTCATTTTCTACGAAGCTACAAATGTTGTGCTACTACTGTCACTATCTATGCTGCAATGTTAGTTCAAAAGGAATTTTTAAATGGGACCACATAACCCAAAATACAAGAAAAGTGCAATATCTCCACAACCGCTCGAGCTATATGTGTGTTTTTCGTCTAATTTTGCACAATTTATCCTCCATATACTTGCTTATTGCAAACGCAATAATCGAGTATATCTTCTCAACTGTTCAAGCAGGATGGCTGATATTCGGTTGGCCATTTCGTAATTTAATGCTCAATTGCTGTGTACGCATCTCTAGATAACATAATATGCAACACTCAAAATTCACAATCTTGGCAATAATTCATTAGGCACATTTTTGCACTCTATATGCAACTTAATTGAAAAATGCCATGAGTTAATAGATACCCAAATATAAAATTTTTACTCCTCTAAAGACTCACAAGGGTAACGACATACATAATGTTGATTAAAAACAATCAAACCACAAAACCACGGAGATGCACAGTTGAAAAAATTTGCGAAAATCCATCAACCTAGTAACACCAGTTTAGGCGAGAACAGACAAGAAATTGTTTTTCACACTTGCCCGATGTTACGTAGTGAAAATACCGTTTGATCTGCTTCAAGAATATCTTTTTGAAAAAATTTTGAAAAAAGTTTGAAAAAATTTGCGAAAATCCATCAACCTAGTAACACCAGTTTAGGCGAGAACAGACAAGAAATTGTTTTTTACACTTGCCCGATGTTACGTAGTGAAAATACCGTTTGATCTGCTTCAAGAATATCTTTTTAAAGTTAGATATATTCAACAACACCCGTTGGCGAACTAAAGCGAACGACAAACTATTATTGCAGCAAACTATTAACCTCGAAGTTGGACGATATCAACTCGAGCTGCACGACGTATCTTTGCAGTCGCTCCAAATCGACGACTTGAGGTTGGTGCAACGAATCGTAGTCTTTGTCGATGTTGTTGCTGTTTCTGCTGCTGTTGTTTGTGATGTTGCTGTTGTTTTTGTTGTTGTTAGCGACGGCGGTGACTCGTAGTAACGATCGAAGTTTAGCGAGCGCCGAAATCGTTGCAATTTGGCGTTCGACGCTGCGTTCGTCGTCGCGTGCTGCATTCAACGAACCGAGTCGCTCCGACAGTGAATCGGTCAGCGAGGCCAATTTCGCTGCATAAGACTCGAACTCGTTACAAACATCCGACAAATTGTGCTGTAGCTTGGTCACATTGGTCTAAAAATAAACGAAACATGTTTTATTACATATATAATCTCGACGTGATGCTGCTGCATTACGCACTTCCACAACGTAATGCCCATACGACCCCGGCTATCGTAACCTCGAGGGCGGACCTAATGGGTTCAAATTTCGAATTCGGGTCGGTCCCAGGAGTCTACGGATCTTAGCAAGCCGCAGGAGTGCTTCACAGGATGTGTTCTGATCCTGCCGGCCTGGTTGCGCACGTAGCCTCAGCGGTACTACCTTTAGGGTCCCTAGTGAGGCTGGCTCCGTCACCTGCTGTCAGGCCAAAGAGTACATACCGCTATACCCTGCCATCATTCAACCTGGAAGTGTGTTCGGAAAAATTTTCTTTTCTACTTTCGTGAACGATTAATTCATTTATTTAGCCAGTGGCCCCAACAAATCACTAGAAGTTTAACGTCGGATTGCGTTTGGACGTTCAGTGAAAATTTCATTTTGTTTTGGGTGAAAAATTCCTTTTCCTAAGTAGCACGAGTCGTACTCACACCATAATACAGTTAACTATAGGAATCGGCGAGTCACGCTAAGGTTTGCTTCTTCGATGCGTGTGTCAAACCTGAACGCGGGTTGTCGATAGGGGTGACGGATTTCAAACCCCTTTCAGTAAACATATCGCTACCATTGGTCAGTAAAACGCAGGAACAAGGTTGGGTTGGATTGAGTATTTATTGACTAGTCAGTAGTGGTACTACTACATTTGTGAGCGGAGCTTGGGCTGTGGCATTACGAATATACTCAATTTTATGTTCTTGTAACTACATTGCCTAGGGCTTTATCATTGGTAAAAATATTATACTTGAATTCTTCGACCCAAAAACCCTATAATGGTTTGATAGAAACGATTCTATTTCAATAAATAACACTAATATTGCAAATTCTCTATTTTAGCTGCATAAAATTAACTAATTAGCTAATTACTAATTAACCACTCAAAATTTTTAAATCCCAAATATCATGTGCACACTCTGACATGATAGGCTTTCAAACAAAAAAGTTTTTTTAAAATCGGTTCAGTGGTTCCTGAGATCCTTCGGACCGAAAGAACGAACGAACGAACGGACATCGACCTTTTTACTCACAGACAGAAAATAAAAACGCTTCGCTCGGCTTCGCTGAGCTCCGCTCAATAGGTCGAAATCGTATGCGGACATTAGCATATTGTACGGGAAAAATACAACAGAGACAATGCCAGCGGAATAGTACACTATTTGGGAAAAACTGGAGGACCAACAAATTTGCTTGTCGGAGTCATCGCCTTTTCATGGGACATTCACAGCTGGTTCAGATTACGACGAGAACTACTATGCCTTTCCACTGACAGCTGCGCTTACCTTACTTGAAAACGGGAAGGGAAATAGCTACGAAGCATAACGTAATGGTCAGTGAGTTATCGAGGCGCCATTCGAGCAACTAGACGTACGCGGGTACTCCGGTTAGACAATAGGTTCAGGTAAAGCCAAAGGCGTCAAAATAATACAATGGGCAGATTCAAGCGTACGGGTGAACGGGTACACAATAGGGACTTTGGGAGCGTGATTTTGCTCATCCTAATCAACGGTTATGGTACACGATAGATAAAATATGGTAAAACGGTAAATGGATTAAAATACGTCAAGTTATAATAAATCAACAAAGGTTACAATTATTGAACGATTATCATGGGTACAAGTTGCTAAGTACATAATGGGTACGACTCCTCAATTCAAATGCGACAATTATATTTTTCTTTCCTACTCGCATACGTGTGCTTGAACGGTAACTTCGGGTACAGCAAATATTTCTTAGTATGGGATACAACAGGCTAATCGTGAGTCCGGGTTCATAGTATATCTTCCTTCAAATAGGAGAACAAAGATGTGGAATTTTGAGCTTAACTCTATACTCATTTGCAACCTAAATAAATACAAAAAAAACGGACTTATTTCTTGTCCATGATCGTGAGCCAGAATAGATTCATATGGGGCGGGGTAAGAACTTTTCTTAGCGGCTTAAAAGTCCCGGTATAAAGAGATTGGGACCGGATCATTCAACTTTTCAGGTTTTGTTAACACAAAATTTGCTCTAAAATTAATATGTGTTGTGTACATTAATTGTATTTTACCAACACTAGCAAAAATATTTCGATTTGACGGCCAAAATTGCCTAAATTTGTGCGTCACAAAAGGCGCGGGATCGAGCCGGATCCAGGGAAAAGTGCTAAATTGACAATTTTGAGTCCAAGTCGGAGTTCGCGCTCAGTTCAGCGGAACATTGCTCTAAATTCCTACGAAAAGATATGGTTAACCCTCAAATGATTAAGAAAAATAATCTTTAATACCAAGCTCGGCGATATTAAATCGGATATTCCGAGATCTAATATGAGTTTGCGGGACGGTATTTGATTCGTTTACAGGATATATTTATTTAGGCTATTGAAGGGATCTAAACGGACTCTTCATACACTTACAGGTTTGAGCGCGTTGCCTCACCCTTTAATTTATCATGCTCAAAACGATCTCCGAACGTAACTCGGTGTTTGTAAGCAATTTGACTGGTTTGGTAAGGGTTGAAAGAGTCGCAAGCACACAATTATATACAAGTTTTAGTGTCCAGCTGTGGCCAAAGAATTGCAATAATTAACTGTTCATTGAGGAGGGGTTGCCTGCGAGTTGACAACAGTTTGGCTAAATTGCTTAAATTCGTCCTAAGCTTAATTTCTTGATCTTAATAATTTGATGCTTACTTAATCTATAATCGAAAATGAGAAATGCTGCGGATTGGGCGTGCGAGTGGGCCACTGCCGAAGCAATGAATCGCTTTGGGACTATTCCCAATTTCTACGAGCTCACTGGGATTGCAGTGCATAGTTTATGTAACTAATTTCTTAGTTATTCGTATGTCTGATTCAGTATCTTAAAAGAGAGATCCTTAGGCTATCTTGGTAAATCGTTCTTCGTCGCTACGACGCGGCGGTATTAGTAAGGGACAAGAGACGAGCTTAGACGCGTTCCTACTTTATGATTCAACAAGCAAATCCTTAGCGACCAATTGATCCAAATAAATTGAGCGACTATACCTAGCAATTGTGTTAATCTTATGCCAACTTCAGGGCCTAGGGGCAGAGTTTAAAATTGCATTTGGCTAAGTGAAAAGTTACTTGGGAATAAACCTATCAGTAGCGATGCCTTGTAGATCATCGGCACTATCCTGAACTGCTCGAGTCTGCTATTTCCACTTACTTAAAAACGGTCTCGAAAAGAGCTCTATTTATAACTCAAATGGTGGTAATGTTTCTATCGATTCCTACCTGGTAAAGCAAGTCCGTGAATTGCAGATCAGATTATTGGGGTAATTGGAATAAATTTACCTACTCAATTGCACTTCGATTGTGTCCCAGACTGTTCTGCGATGTCGGTTACAGCCGATACTCTTAGTCCAATTCATTCGAGGGCTTGATTGAAACTATTATATTGAATTTCTCACTAACTTACCAGCCTATCTCTGTGAAATTTTGCACTGGGTTCGACCTAAACTTTGAATTTATTAGGATCGGGTCAACGATTCTCAAAAAAATCAGTCCGCCGGGCCGGGACCCGGTAGACCCGATATCCCGTCTAGCGAAATCGCTAAGTCTGTACACAAAATGTTGCCATTTGCAACGAGAAATATCAACGCTAGGAAGTTAGATATTTCTCTTATACCGATGGAAATGCGTGCAAAAGCAAGACCAAAACGTACTTATCAAAATAACTACGGAAAAAGAGAATCTACAAAAGTTGTACAAAACCTGAGCGGCTTTTGTGCTGCTCGGGAGTAACTTTTAACGGGCCACGACTTTGTCGGACTTAATAGCGCAAATGGATGGCCCAACGGGCCTCTATTTGTAGGATAAAATTTAGCAAAGTTCCTGGAGGAAATTTCGAGTTATAAATAATTGAAGTTTTCGGTAGGTTTGGTTTCGGGAAGTTTGCGGACCCCTGTCGGGTCGTGGGGTTTGTGATTCCGACTCGATATTATTTCCTTTTAAGGTCGTATTCGGTAGCAGATATTCCTACGAACAAACGGCCAAAGTTTCGACAAAATTCCTGGAAGGAATCTGAAAAAATTCCAAACTTACGTTTTCGGTGATGGGGGAAGAATGCAGGCCCCTACAGGGTCGTCGGGTTCGATAATCAAAACTTTTATGAGTTAACTCAACAGCTGGGCGGAAGTTCGGGTAAAATTTCAGCCGAATTCCTGGAGTAGTTTTTCAGAAATATTAAACTTTCAATCAAAGCGAGCTATCTCAATCTTGTAACACTAGATTAACAAATGCGGCTGCGGATGTATTACATCTCAGGCTCGGTTTTAGAAGCATCGGTTGCTATTAACGTCCTAACAAATTTTCAACAAGATCGCTGGCAGAAACAGTATGCCAGGTTAATTGTTTCCAAGGTATTCAACTATTAATGCTCGCAATTGTGCAACGTTATCACTTCCTAGATAGTGTTTTCCAACAGTACTGAATTTAAATTCATCAAACAAGGCCAACCATGATACGTAGCTTCCTTCCACCTGTCCAACAAGAAAACATTTTATTTAACTCGGTCGGCTCAAGGGCTTTTGTTCAGCTCCTAACTCGACTCAGGGAATCATGTAAAACAAGTCTATACGCGAGTGTCGCGTCGTTCTATACCTTAACTCATTGACCGAGGGAGGTTCATACGACTTCGACTGACTTGTGTGAGTGGCTAACTACGACTGAGGGTCTGCGGGACAAGCTAGGGCGGGCTATGCTATGATGTAAAACGAAAGTACGGACAGGGAGTCCTCAGAGGCTTAACATTTCAATTAGTCAACACGAACTCTCAGCTCTATTAACCTTTAACTACTCTACGGGCTTTTCCCATCTAAAGCTAGTCATTCTCATTTACTAAACTATGCCTCCCTGTCCACACTTACATACTCGGAGTTGATCCTTCGACGTCCATCGCTCGTCCATCTATTCGCAGCACCGAAAGCAATAAAGCCATAAGAAAGAGCAATAAGCAATGAAGTTAAACCGCCAGTACTAGAGAGCTACAGAGCCGGTCTACAAACCGACCGTACTCTGTGCTGCCGAAGTCAGCCTGAACGCTCGAGAGCTCGAGTGGCTCTGCTTAAATACTCGCATTTTCGGCAATTAAATTTGATTTACGAGGCCATTAAATTTTTAATAAAAGTGCTTGGTCAACACTTTTGTGACTATTTGACCCCGAAATTAAAGCTAAAAAGCAAACTTTGTTATCAGTCCGATTTTCGATAAATTTCGGACCAAATTTATATGAAATTTTATATAATTCTAGTGATTCATGACCACTTTAATACCTATAAAACTTTTATAAACTACCACAAAACTTTCTAGAATCTTCTAATAAACTCATCTAAACTAATTGCTTAACTAATACGTATAACAAGATGTATCCCTGTTGAATCCATAGCGCATCTGTTACTTTATTTCGGTCCCAGATGCGACCGTTATTTTACAGGTAAACGAAAAGCCTATTCTTAATACGGCTTTTATACTACTTTATAATTAAAATTTTCAAACCAAAACTAAATATTAAAGTATTAGCTTTAATATGAAACTTATTTTAACTCCAAGAGTCAAGTCTATTTACACAAGGGCTTAATATCTGGTGCTCCGAGCGGCATCAAGCTGAATTTAATATAAAATTATTATTTATATAAGATTGACACTACTGATAAGAACTTTCTAGAAACTTCTAAAAACTCCCAATTTCATATAACTCTTATACGAAGTTTATATAAGTTCTAAATTGAACTTTGCTTGTTTAAAGACTTAGTGACTATCGATTTAATAGAAAGTTCCAGCTAACCGGTACATTTTATATAAAGTCGATATTAGACTGACGACCACTTCCATACTCGGCTTTGTTTACCCGTAGGAGCACTAGCTCAACTGATTGCTAACCTGCGTATAAGTATGGACCGCTCAAATCTAGCTCTCGTATTAACTTAATATTAATGTTAATATTTGCTTAATGAAAATATCAACTTTATATCGAAAATATGTATTTATGCCATATAAGCTAATATATAAACACATATAATATATATATATACATATATATATATATTTAGAAGTAAGCATCCAGAAAAGAGACACGACTGAAGTAAACAAAGGAAAGTAAAGGGTGCGAAAAGAGGATTCCCTTCCATCAGTGATTGCCAAAGTGCCAAATGGGACTCGGATGCGGACTCAGTGTGTCCGTCCGAGCAATTTGATATGTAAGAGGTCCATTTTTGGACGACAAAAGGGAAGATGGGCTCTCGGGCGAGCCCATCGATAATTTCGTAAATAATTAAAGTGTTTTAGGTGGCTCTCACGGGTATGGGTTACTGCTTTGTGTGGTGTTCGGTATAAATTCGTGTCGGATTTGACGCGGGGAACGTAATGATTGGTTACACGCCTATAGGGGCATGATTTCTGCGTTTTTCACGGGAAAGGGTACCCAAAAGTGGCCGCAGCGGGTCCGTCGTGGGCTCAAATAAAACCCTCGGCTTCAGGAAATCGAATGGTACTACGTATATATCTTTGTGTCAATTATTCCTTAAGTTATTTGATCTTATGTGATTTATACGCTCTATGTGCACGGTTATTTGCTAACAAGTCCGAGGATCCGGACCGGATATCCACGACACCGGTCTCATTTTAAAGTCTGTAAAATTCTCTATCTAAAATGTTGAGTTCTGAATTCCCGAATTCTCAACGGATCCGGAGTTATGGGCCGGAGCGGCAACTTTAAAGCCCAAATTTCAGAATATTTCTTTTAGTTTTATCAGCTAACTTAGCCAGCGAAATTGAACGCTGGTAGCTGATAAAATTTTAGTTGCTGTAGTTCACCAGTGTACTTCCTAATATTGAACAATGGTAAATTGATATTTAACTTTTCTTACTAATATTTTCAGGAAATTTGGTAATTCGTTGTATTTGCAATGTGGTCCTCACTCGTGAGGACGGTCGTGATGGGTTTGCGCCGCGGCCAATCTTTTCTATAAAAAATCAAGGTGGTTTTGCGGTGCTACCGAGCGGGGTAGGGTTGTTCTTATACTTATCGAGGCGTTCGGAGTGTCGTACCGTCCCATTTATTCACGGGTCGGGTGTGGAAAGAGCTCGCCAGACCTGAACGTTCCTACCTATAAAAACACTGGTTTCCTATGCCTAAAATCATTAATTCCTCTCTAAAAATTAACCTAATCAAAAGTTAAATCATTCACGGACATATACATCTGACCAATCATGATTATCAAGGGTACAACAAAGTATAGCGATAATCATACAAACGACATAAGATTACAACAAAATTACATAAGGGTAGGTGCTTTTACGGCTTTAATTGACAAAACGAAATCAATTCAATATAAGCATGCTACGATGGGTGGATATACAATTATTGCAGCAAATCGGATATACATGATCAATGTAATGAAATCACCAATTCAAACATGCGTAAGAGGATAATGGTACAAGTAGGTTAATTGATAATGCTTTATTGATAAATAATAATTGATAATGCATGTTACAACGATAGAGAATAATCATGTCAATGGGTGCCTTTACGGCAAAACAATCAATATGGTACAACAAAGTAACAATAATATTTAAATCAAATGTGTCAATCAGCGCCTTTATAGCGATACAAACGGTAGATAATACGACAAATATCAGTAATGATAATACGGCGGTTATCCATTCCTGAAATAATAATGATACCCATACGGCAGGGAATAACCGGAACCGGAACCGTCCGTTTAAACCGGATCCGGAACCTGGTCTTCGAAATTTATATATAGTAAAACAGATGATGGAAGAAATGAAGGTATAGTGGATTTAAAATGCATTAAAAATAACTTTTACATTAAACTAACTGTATCACGATGGTATTATTGCCTTTCTGAAACTTTAAAGAGACTGAGGAAGCTAATAATGTTTATTTATCGATCAAATATGTCGGTTTTTGGACATTCAGAGCAAAAATGTCTTCCACTATACACCATTGCGTATACTGCGTCAAATCGAATGGGCTTACAACGCATGGAGCGTAGGATACACACTTTCGCTCTATCTCCAGTCGCCTTTCTTTACTACATATACGTTTGTTACACGTTCTTGTGTAGGAAATTTGAAATTATTGGTTTATATGATTCTAAGAGAAAATAATAGATAGAAGGTAATTTTCTGATCAGTGGTAAGAGACACTGTTTAGGCTAGCGTTAGACAAACAGTGCCCGTCAGCTAGATGATAATGATGATGTCTTTCTAATCAGAATGCTATAAATGAGACACACTGTGATGCTGCTCGCACAGTTTCAATAAATACAGTTCATTGCCAAGGAAGCAGTTTCTGCTTGCGTTGCAGATAACGTTACTTTACTTCAATTTCACCTGATTTACAAAGTTTAAAGCGCACCGGCTGATGCTTGACGCAATTTATGTTAGCCAAGCATAGGCTAAGTACTTCTACGTAAGCCATACTCTGATACCGAGTTGGACCGGTATAATTCGAACGTACCCCGCAGACTTCTGAATGTGTGAAATAGCTGCTACAAGCATCGACCTGGCTTCTATTTAACAAACTCCTGCAGGTTATTATGAAAAATTCCTGCTCAAATTATGTGCCCTACTTACGTTTCACACGGCAAATTGGTTAGTTAATCTTTTCTTTTGCTTGGTTGTATAATATATATTACATATGTTTGGATTACAGGATGAAGCAAAAAACGTGGAAAATTTCAAACAAAATTTTTAAACCGGAATTCCGGTTCCGGTATGGTTTTTGCCCTTTGCCGGAACCGCAACCGGAACACGATTTTCGCCCGAACCGGAACCGGAATTCCGGTTACTCCCTGCCATACGGATCATGAAAACATCGGCGGTGCAGTCCGAGGTGTCGAAAATACACACGTAGTTGTGTAGCGATATCATTGGGCCTAGTGATTCCTGATTTATTCCAATTGTCTACATACCTATCCATATATATACTGATTTCTAATTTGTTCCAATTACCTATATATATACCGGAAGTACAGGGAGTAACCGGAATTCCGGTTCCGGCGAAAATCGTGTTCCGGTTGCGGTTCCGGCAAAGGGCAAAAACCATACCGCAACCGGAATTCCGGTTTAAAAATTTTGTTTGAATTTTTCTAAGTTTTTTGCTTTATCCTGTGATCCAAACATATGTTATATATATTATACAATGATCAAGCTCCAATACAACCGCGCAAAAGACAAGATTAACTAACCAATTTGCCGTGTGAAACGTAAGTAGGGCACATAATTTGAGCAGGAATTTTTCATAATAACCTGCAGGAGTTTGTTAAATCAAAGCCAGGTCGATGCTTGTAGCAGCTATTTTACACATCCAGAAGTCTGTGGGATACGTTTGAATTAAACCGGTCCAACTCGGTAACAGAGTATGGCTTACGCAGAAGTACTTAGGGTATGCTTGGCTAACATAAATTGCGTCAAGCACCCGCCAGTGCGCTTGTAAACTTGATAAATCAGTCTAAATTGAAGTAAACTAACGTTATCTGCAACGCAGCTAGAAACTGCTTTCTTGGCAATGAACTGTATTTATTGAAACTGTGCGAGCAGCATCACAGTGTGTCTCATTTATGCATTTATAACTGACGGGCACTGTTTGTCCATCGCTAGCCTAAACAGTGTCTCTGACCACTGATCAGAAAATTACCATCTATGTATTATTTCCTCTTAGAATCACATAAACCAATAATTTTAAGTTTCCTACAGAAGAACATGCAACAAAAGTATGTGTAGTAAAGGGAGGCGACTGGAGACGGAGCGAAAGTGTGTATTCTACGCTCCAAGCTTTGTAAGCACATTAGATTTGACACAGTATACGCAATGGTGTATAGTGGAAGACATTTTTGCTCTGAATGTCCAAAAACCGACATATTTGATCGATAAATAAACATTATTAGCTTTCTCAGTCTCTTTAAAGTTTCAGAAAGGCAATAATACCGTCGCGATACATTAAGTTTAATGTAAAAGTTATTTTTAATGCATTTTAAATCCACTATACGTTCATTTCTTCCATCATCTGTTTTGCTATATATAAATTTCGAAGACCAGGTTCCGGTTTAAATGGACGGTTCCGGTTATTCCCTGATATATATATATATTGGTTTCTGATTTGTTCCAATTGCCTACATATTGAGGGCTTACATATATACATGCGAGGGCGAGTAGATGACTTCGGGTTCCTACAGACATCGTAACCGGGACTCGATTTCGGAGAGAATATAAGTGGTCAAATTCGTAAATGTTGGCCATGAGACTGTGGCCAGGATTAACCTATCTAGTAACGATCCAGTAAGGATGTGTTACACATAGCAACAAAATTTAATCTTAGAGATAATAAGTTAATAAATAAGTACCGTAACACCGAGAAATAATGAAATCAAAGAAATCGTGCTCGATCGACGTTTAGTCATGCCCGCTCGCTGCTAGAAACGAGTTACAGCACGCATTGCTCGATATCCGCTCGCTCGAAAGATGAGACTCATTTGCGGCGCATATTGCAGCATTCTAGAGTCAGCAAATTTTTTGCTTAGACAGTAATTTTTCGTCCACATTCGATCGACTACTACAGGACAACTATGGCCTGGACTCATCCAACAGAAGATGCAGCACAATATTAACCATTCCAGATCAGTTTCGGGTAGACCGGAATAAAGTAGCATGTCGTCGTTCAACTAAACGCATGAAGTTAGATCTCTGATCCCATGCATTAAAACCATTTCCAAGATATCAAGATTCACAATCTAATTCGCTGGTTAGCTGACAAAAACTGTTTTCATTATTTATTTATTGAACATGGTATTTAGTTTTTGTAAGCTTGATCCCTTAATCGCTGGAGCACGGCCTCGGCACTAACAATGAAGCAAATTAAGTGAAATTAAACCAGAGCGATTTTACGAATCTTCTCACTACCCAGTACCCCACCTGTACTATACGAAGTAGTATGTCAAAGCAGGAAAGTACACAATATCACGTAATAACTTTTCCAAACTCTCAGTGTTTCAAGATTTAATCTGTACACCAAAGTTGACAGATTTCATAACTAAATTGTTTTCTCTGTGAATATATAAAAACCAAGTAAAAGGCGCGCCGTTCTGAAGCACCGGATAAACGAGTCGAAAAATATTTCCATAGTACGGGCAAGAAATGACTGTCGCTTTTTGAGCGAGCGAACATTGAGTGAGCAGCACAATAGCATGGTGCTAGGGACGGTCAATTGTCGCGGGTACGCTATGGTTGTCACAGATAGCCAAAGGCCAACGTAACACTGAGGGGCCAAAGCGTAACACATGCCATGCCGTTTTCGATATACCAAGCCTTAACATAAGCTTAGGTCCTTATATCAGACAGACACTAAACCAAAGCATAAGTCGGGGAGTCCGCCCCCACCAACCCCCACTAAACTGTTCGTTTCTCTAACGATATAACGTACTGCGCCTCAGGCTTACCTGGGCCAACAAGGCAGATTTCTGGTTCTATTAAAAACGGTACCAAACGAAACATCGCCCAATTCAAGGATCGACATTCTTTTTGCATTAAAGACCGATCCTTGTGCTTCGACAATCGTACTAAACCAGCCATTTCTGACGATCACTGCAATTCTTATGGTGAGTTACCAAGTTAAATTTTTTGCTCAAAAAAGTTTGAAACTGTTAAAGAAACCTTAATAACAATGCGACGCTTACTTTTAAATTAACCAAATTGGACGATAAATTGACAAAATCCGCATAGTCTTTGTTGATGAGTTCGATCATTGCATTTTGTATAATTTTCAAATATAAATGCAAATCGGTTTTCAGCTGCTCCAACGTAACGTTGTTGTCGTTCCGAGTTGCTGACAAAAATCGCTCGACATTGAACGAGGCCTTCGTAAATTCGTGCCGATTGAAGCATAGCGGAGTCAGGCTCGACGGAAGTGTATCCATTTGATTTGTAACCGCAGCCGAGATGGGGGTTGGCTGGCTGTTACCACCGGGACAGTTGCTGTAAAGAAAAAAGTTATTCACACAATAGTTCTTAAGCCAATTAAAGTGCTAAAGGTTTAGCCAAACTGTGAGATAGCAGCATCATGTTAAAACTTATAGAGTGCTCGGCAGAAATAACGGGGTAATTTCGAGCGTGACTGGCTCAAGACTTTGAAAGCATTAAAATTAATAATAAAATCATATTTTTATAACGATTTATAAAGTCTCGAGCGAAAAACAGTCATTTTTGAGGAGTAGTAAAGCTGCCTTGTGGAATTACAAAAACACGCTACGTACTAACGGTGGAATTAAATTAAAGAAAGCAAAATATTCCAAGTCGCATATAACGAGATGCTTCGCTGGGATCGTTGGGTTTCGGAAATTTTGTCAGAATCGTTTAGCTAACTTGCACGTCACTACGTTCCATGCATAACAGAAGAGGATGTAAGTGTGATTTGTGAGCTAATTACGCAAAATGTCATTGTTACAGCGTGCCTTCCGCTCCACAAATATAAAGCATGTATACTATATTAAGAAACATAGAAAAATCATTTACTACAAGCGTCTCCAAATTTTAGAGGCAGGATCGGCAGCTTTCGTCGTTCTGGTAAAATAAGAGGGGCAAGTTTGTGCCGCCTGGCAAATTTTTTGATTGCCTCAGCGTTAATTTTGTTTTTACTATAGGGTTCAATGGAGCAAGCTCCTTAAAAATTGTAGCGAATTAATAGGGTAGTGCCAACGAATTGTTAACAAGTATTCATGAAGAAAAAGTTTACCAGTGTACAGATGGGTAATGCTTTTGAAAGCATAACAGCTTGTGGTCACATCACAAACTTGAGCCTAGTGATTTGTTATGCGCTACAAGCACCATTTTATTTTTTGGTACAGAAAACTTAAAAAAGGTCTGCCTGCAATAGAATCTGGACACCTAACTTCTGATTTGGTGGAACTGCATAAAAGCAGGCAACCCCTTAAAAAACGTTCCGCGTTCACCAGTTCGGAAACGCTTGATATAGCAGTTAAAATTAGAACGGGTTGAACTCACATCTACAAGCCGTACCAATGCCGCAATAAGAAAAACAGAGACCGAGATGTGTGGATTTCACTGATATAAAGACCAATAACCAAGCGGAATGCTTAGCGTGGCTAAGGAAACACAGAGGAGGAAACAGGGCAGTACACACCATGCCACCCTTGATGTAGTAAGCCAAAGGGTAGGTCCGTAAACGAATAAACACACCAAACCTACGCCGGGAGGCAGCTTAGCTCGTCCATGCTCTAGGTAGTTTTTTTGTAATACAAGGTTTTGGCCTATTGCGCTAGTGACCTAAAATATCCGCACCGATACGATGCAACTAATGCCTCACCAGAATGGGCCAAACGGATTAGCACCTTACGGGCAGTCACCCACAAGAAAAAGCAATCCTAGCCAAGGCGCAGCGAACAGAACAACGTAGTAATCCAACCTACTTACTGCGTCCTGGTGCAAATCTCGAACACCTGAATCTCCCTTAGTGTAATGCTCCGCCGTTGTATATACTGTAAACCCTGACTTCTTTCTCCTTTGGAGCGTTGTAAATAACCTAGTTGCCTTTAGTGCAAACCCATTCCAACCTGAAAAGACTCCTATTGTGGTACATAGATTTAATCCTAAAATCCGTGACCGCTAGATCTAAAGTTCACTCGACAAAACAACAGCGTCCAGCTCATACCTACAACTGTAAAGTCGAAGGTGGATAAATTTTATTCGAATACAATTATACCACGGAATATATTTTTTATATACGCAATATACCCATAAACACTTCTACATATACATATATAACCATTGTGTACAGCTTATGTATATATATACAATATATAATTATATGAATTATCCATTGCTGCATAAATATATGGTTATATATGTATATAGGTTTTGCTTGCGGTGACCCACCTCAAATCACACAAAACCGAACAAATTCAGCTCAATTAATACCATTAAAAGCTCACCTGTCAAAATAATTTGAAATATTTACGAGCTATGGAGTTGCCTCAGCAAAAAAATACCCAAAGGTATAGTTTCAACTAGGGACATCACTCGGACCAGATCCACGTTCATATCGGATAGGATCCATGTTCCGATCGGCTGGGTTTCCGATAAGGCTCGCCAAGTATTTTAGTTTAGGCTAGCCGAACAGATTAATGAACTGGATCACCACGAAAGTGAAGAA
>JASANE010000965.1:0-58023 GCA_030248225.1 Trileptium ribeirensis
CAAACAATAGTGTCCTTTGTGAAGAAGAAGGTGAACATATCGCTGGTGCTTGGTGTTAGAAATATGAAGGGGGTAAATATCACCATCTTCGAGTCCATAGACGTTAATTGCAATGGAATTTTGTTGTTCGAAACGGGTATATCTTGTAGTTTGACGGGGTATTCGATGCCGTCCATATTAAGCTCACTAGCATATCGTTCATAGTTAACAACTCGTTCTGGGTGTTGCTTTCGATCCATCGGATGCAGTTTAGCAAGCACAGACCAAAGAAAGCATTTAGCGTCATCGTTTTGAATATTGAGGATAGCATGTTTGTTGCGTATAGATGTTGGTAGCTGTTGATAGGAAGACCCATTAAGCGGACGATAGATACTAATATGAATGTCCGCATGTTGCACATCTTCCAAAACCCATCCGGATCCCATCGCCTCGAAGTCTTCCAATCTTTTGATGATTTCCATGAATACTGCGTTTGTTGCGTTGCTGATGTCGGTGCCCGGTAAAATCGTCCGGACTTTGTTATTGAAATGCGCCGTTGTTGACGTGCCATCGAGCTTTCGTAGTAGTCATTGCACGCTAATCCATAACTTGATCCCACGACCACGTTGTTCCTGTAAAAGCTTTTCGACCATTGTACGAGATTGATTGAGAAATACCGACAAATCTGCAGCAACGTCCTTTGGAATGATGTAATAGCTACGGATGTAGCCTTTGAGCGCTTTTATCCACTGTCGCAATATGAGAGTTTCGTCTTCCCCTGCAATCGATGTTGCTTGCTTGCATCCGATAATGTCTCTCGCCATTGCATGCAATTGATCAAGATCATCTCCACTTCGTCGAATCTTTGCTTGAGGTTGTTGATCATTGCCAGCGTTCCTGCGCTTTGTTGTTAGCTGTTGATTGCCACTTGTCGCCACATGTTGATGGTTTGCAGTTTGACGGTTGTCACTTGTTACCACCGTCTTCTCCACTACCGCTCCATGCTTGCGCTTGTTGTGTCTAGTAAGAGCATCTTTCCTCGTGAACACATCGCCACATTGATCACACGTCCATTCCATCGCGTCGTGAATCGATTGCTTGTGCCTCGACATCTTGTCTCTTCGAGAGAATTTGCTTCCGCATATATCACATACGAATGCCATAGCTTTTAAGAGATTATTAATATTCTTTTAATACTAACGCTCTGAAAATATAAACAATCATATTGCACAAAAATAGACATAAGATAAATTTACCCTATATATGCTAAAGCAAAACCACACGCTGGTGGGTATGTATTTCGGGGTGTACTTCCCAATGGAAAATAATGCTCCACCCCACAGGCGTGTTTCCTAGTCGAAAATGTTTTGCAGTCGAAATTAATACCCAACGAGTGTGTTATGTAATCGAAAATAAATTAAGACCACGACGGATATGTCTGTGCTTCCCAATGGAAAATAAAGTATCATTCCTACAGGTGTGTTTCCTAGTCGAAAACAATGTGTCAGCTGTTACTAGTCGAAATTAATGTAAATACCAGACGGGTGTGTTATGAAGTCGAAAATAATGTATCACCTCAACGGGTAAGATATATTTTATTACATTAGCAATTACTAAATTATAACATCAAGGAATAATTTATTACATTTTAGTAAATAATTTTTTACATTTTTGTAAATAATTTATTACATTTGTAAATAATTTATTACAATTTTTGTAAATAATTTTTTACATTTTTTTGTAAATAATTTATTACATTTTTTGTAAATAATTTATTACATTTGTAAATAATTTATTACAATTTTTGTTATTAATTTGTTACATTTGTTAATGATTTATTACATTAGTAAATAATTACACATTATAACATTATTAACATTACTACATATATTATAATATTACTACGCCAAAAATTGAGCATAGCCCTGCGTCGGGGTGCGCGGTACCGTTACCTCGGGTGGGGCGGACACCGAGCGAACTCAAAAAACAAAAAAAACAATAAACAGTAGAAATAACACATTGGCGCACGACCGATGTGCGTTCAAAGAAATATCGAACTGAGCTATTCAGCCCTAGCAGCCGCCTTTTATACCTACAACTCGCATTCAAATGACGTCATTCTGATTTCATCATCGGGGGCAAACGCCAGTCAGAGTAACATCATCTCAGAACTGCTGCTTCAAGGCCCCGCTAAGGCAAGATACGTTATATAGATATATACTACATCACACATCATTTTTGTAAATTATTACATTATCACGTTTGTTATCAACTTATTATTCTGGCGCACACATCGCTTTGGCTACGACTGGTTCCTAAATTGTGGTTAAGGTCCACCGAAAATTATGTCATTTCGGAGGGGGGCGGGGCGACCATGACCCCCTCCCCCTTTGTATCTACTGTTGATATATGTATATGTGTTGTAGCAGCACTTGTGACAGTAGTAGTAATATATATATCTGTAGTATATATATAATCTACCGATTCATAACAGACATAACAATTTACTTTTAATTAAGACATTACAATTTAATAACAGCTGAAAAAATAATTGCGGCTAATATGCGTTATATATATATGCGTAAAAACAGCCATATAAAATTTCACTTTTCATGAAATCTTTACAACTCACAGCTGAAAAATCTTTATGCATGATATATTATATATCATATATCATATGTACATATATTATATACATATAAATAAGAGTAATGCCCATGACTCACCACCACCGGTCCCCACCGGTGGGGGGGGGCAAAACCGGGGTTTTTCATCTACTCACACTTAAACACACGCTAAACGGCAGTCGGTCGTCGCAATGTGCGCTGTTGTCGACAGGTAACGAAATTAATGTGGTAAACTTTCGTTTTCTAATTTATAAGGGCTTAGTTGAGATAGTTTTAATACCTGTAACCCCTTTATCATGCTTAATGTTGCTCAGCAGGCTATAACGATTTAGAAAAGTGGTTACATTTCATTTTTAGCGATCGATTTATCCTTGAAATTACCATAACTAATGTGATTAAAAATGGTCTTTCCGGAATTTACAGGCTGACGGGTCTTATGCCCTGCTATTTTATAATCAACGTAGGCGTTTATTACGAGCATGTACACGATTATTATGGAAAATCATATAATTTGCCAAATCAGAAATATGTTTTAATTTAATTTTACATTATTTATTGCCCAGTATGCAGGCTTTTGGACGATTTATGCAAGTGCGTCAAAAAATTTTGTTGCAAATACTATAATTCAAATACCACTTATTGGATGCGATTAAATTTCTGCCCTAAGATTCGTTATAGAGGACGGGTAATAAAATTTAAACGTTTACAAAATATCTTGATTGTTAGATAAATCCAGAACTTTGTTGCTGTCGCTTTTAACTTTAGATGCCGGCTTACAATACTGAAACCTTGAGTGATTTTTTGTTGGAGGTGATATCACTACAAGGGTCGCTCATTTTATTTAAGTATGCGGTAAATATTTATGTTATATTCAACTCTGATCTACGAAATAAATTTAAATATGAGAAACAGACACAATTTGGATCAATATTTTCACGCTACGTATGTCACTTTGTTGCGTACGCAAAAGTGCCGACATAATGGTTTTTTGTTTTATACTAAATAAAAGTATCAAATAGTGGTTTTTATGACTAAAATTACTCCATATATTGTTGCTGTAACCCTCTGGAACACGCGGAACAATGTTGCTGAATAATTTTGATCAGTGCATATCACCTACAATTTTGTCAACTGTCGTTGTGCCTTCACTGCACTGAATTCCAGAAAATTTTTGTATCAAATCCACAGATTAATAGAAAAAAGTACCACCTGTTATAATATTTTGTAGCACAGATAAGGTATCCTAGGTGTGCCTTTAAGAACTTTTTAGCCATGTCCTAGCTAAAAATGAAAGGTGCGACTTCGACGATGCAAACAAATTTCCATGAATAGTTTATAAATTTTATCAGCTGGATGTTAATATATTATTTTAATTACATAGCTAGTGTTCAGATGTCGTAGTACCATTTTTGCTTGTTTTATTTTTCAATTTATTTACTAAAACCCAATTTAAACGGAAGATAACAAATGGCCGACCGAGGCGCTTAGTACATTTAATGCTACGCACACAATTCATCGTGTTAGACCGCAAAGTTGATAAAACATCCAATTTTTGGTCACATGTATGCAAGACAATTTATGATTGTAAATTCTGCGTAGTCTTAAAAGTAGCATCAATGTGTTAAGACACATTTGGTTTAGTGATGTAATAATATAAAAAAATTCCTCAACGTTTTTTGAAAGACACATGCATCGTTTATTGGAGTTTTTAGGTGCAAGCAAAGATCTATTTTAACTGAATTTGTCATATACGTGAAAATTATAAGCGACAAATTACCCGTGACGATGTTTTGGCTAGCTGTATTCTCTTTATAACCAATCAAGCGACGTTCAGTTACAGCATGTCGTTGCATAATGGGACAACGAGCTTCTACACGTTTATCGTTCTCAAAAAACATGGAACAACAAAATTCAAAACGCTGTTAAAGCTTAAATGTGAATACTAAGCAATGTCTTTAGTTAATATTTAATGTTCATGGGTTTCATTATATTAAAACAGTATGATACCTCCGAACACTAATGTGGGAGTGTCAGACATATTGCTCAAGATGTCACTATAGTGCCCAAATCGATCTTTTGGGATCCCAGAAAGATTATGAGCCCAATTTTCGACCTATACGAAGGGATATAGATGCTGGAAAGTGCTCAATTTGATAGAATTTACTGTTTATGGCCTTAGAGCGAACGAGATACGAAAAATCTATATTTCGGACCCTCGAATAAGGATTATTAGACATCATTATTACCTGAATAGCATTTCGCACTGAGTAGTAAGATACATTCCAAAAACCGGCGTTGATATTTTAGGCATAATGTCGAAACAGATGTCTGAGCCAATTGAGAAGCCCTCAAACCTGCTCGTCGAAATGCGTAAAATCCAGCTTAAAATGTCGAAACTGAAGTATAATTGGATTAGTCAGATAAATATCTTATAACGAGTGAACAAATAAATGTACAATTTATTTAAGATGAGATAGTGAGCATGCTTGTAAGTCCACAGTGATGTCAATAAAGGTGGTTTTAAGCCAATTGATTGTACATCTAGTAACATCACCTCTAATGATCTAATATGTATGTATAGAAAGTGATGGGAATAAGTGTATACCAATTCAATTAAAGATGCATTTGTTATAGTAAGATAAAACATTTGTTGACGTATCACCAACAGTGTAAAGTTAATTCCGATTTCAAGTTTAAAAATACAATTGCTAGCATGGCATCCTATAATTTAAATAAACATATGGCATCGCATTTCTGGGTTTGCTGTAAGAATTACCTTAGCTTATGCTAGAACTTTCACATACGCTATTAAATGTTTTATTTTTTTACAATATAAAATTATAAAAAAATTTTATCTATAAAATTATAAAAAAATTTTATCTATAAATCATAAGAAAAACAAAAAATTAAAAGCTACGACCAAGCATAGGCAACCGATGTACCACGCATTGGTATAAGTACTTCTAAAGAGAAAATAAAAATTGTCATAATATATATATCAAACAAGAGAGACTTTGACAATGTAAAAACCTATCAACGATTCAGTATGTGCGCAATATCAACTTTAACTATATATATATATATATAAATTATAATGATTAGCAACATATTATATGAGTGTAACGTTTGGAATATAATGTGTGAAAGTTACAATGAAAATAGATGCAGTCGTGTTCCCACCGAATACAAATCATTTTAGAAATATATCAAAAAGAATTCATATTCATTCGGAATCTGTTCCCTGGGCACCATGACATTTCTAGGATAATGCCTGGGTTACTATATTGCCCATTTTTTAAACCCAAGTATCTTATTCTATCCCGCATGCTCTATCGAACAATCTAAATATACGGAATATATATATCATTTCTTCTGTATGCCAAAAATTGATAAGGGCCTGCGAAAAAACGTTAACATGTTTCAATTTGTATTTTTACACGTGCTTATTTGTCACTATCGAATCGATACTAGCTAACAATATAACAACGTGACTATTGGGAAATCAATAATTATTATATGATAATTGTATGATAAAACAGGTCGGTCAGGTTGCAAACTGACGAGTGGCTATGAAACCGATATAAAAAACTGAAATTTTACACTGATAACTATTTCTGTAATCATAATGTATTAAAAATCCATCACACTGATCACGGCGAGGTGGATCGGTCAAAGGATTCTATGTTGTTAAGTGCTCTAAACTCAGTCGAATCTTATATTTATGAGTATACCGATCTGTTATGTTAAAGCGAGGGGCTCTTCAATATAGTTTATAACTTTCTTTCTGAACTAGGTATAAGAGCAAAGTTCTAATCATATACGTCAATTTCATGTTGACCTTACTAATCTAAGCATATTTTTATACAGCAAATTGAATATGATTGGGAGCAACTTGTAGAGACTACACGATAAAGATTACTAGGTTTCAAAAACTAAATGTCCTGCACTTAAGCTATGTATCCGGTGACGCGATTGTTAAGGATAAGCTGAAAATTCATTTCACGATAAATATCCATGTATGACTATCAACCGTTTATATCTATTTGTTATTAGATATATATATACATAACTGCGGCGTGAACGGATTAGGCTAATTTTGTCCTTAGACGCAGCACAATTATACGTTCAACGCGATAATAATTCAATTAGGGTTACTTGAAAAGTCGCACGAAGTTTAGATAAAGTGAAGCTGATAAAATAGAGTAGTTGGCTACTAGCATAAACTTTATCCATCTACAAGTACTTTAGAAACATTTACCCACCAGGTAGCGAAGAACTAGAACAGGGTAAAATAGTACTGCGATATAAAATAGAATGCATATTACAGGTGGTTGATTTTAACAACACAATCTCATCATCTTAATTAATCAACACTCTACGAAATATATACTTGTGCAAACCAAATCCCTGTATTTGGAAACTTATTAATAAAATAAAGATTGTGATAATGATGCAATGCTTTAGGTCGTTCGCTCACACTCACAGCTACATGGTATGTAGCCAACACGCGTTTGCGTTCTGGAGATAGCTTGCGACATTCCTTTTGCGTGACTTGTTTTGCGGTTTTATAATATTATGTTTTTACCAGTCTTAGCGCTCCATTTATTTATGTCTCTAATATATTTATCGTTACGTAGCAGGTCTGTGGTCACTTCATTTTGAATAAACGCAACAATTTGTAGCGATTATGATCTAGTTTTGATACGATGATATGATCGATTCGTTGATTAGTTCACGTAGGTAAATATAGATGGCTTTTTCTGGTTATCACATTTTAGGGGTCACCAACAATTACGTATTTATGGCCATGCCCCGCCCCCTAAAAATTTTTTTCGAACTTCCAAAAGATACCAAGGGTTGCCCCTCGGTACTGACAGATCCGTCTGCCAATATAATATGCATAACATAAATTTTTTATACACTACTAAAAATATGACTCGAATATGCCTTGCCCCCTCCCAATTAATATACAAAGTACGCCTGCCGCTACCAAAACCATAGCCATGTAAAGCTAAAGCAACATTTTCAGCACAACATCTTAACGCACAATATAACACAAATCGATTTTATTCGGCTAGATGTTAATAGTGTAGTGATAGCAAAATGTATTTTTAATCAAACTTGCTCAGATTTTACTCAAACTTCCTCTATGGACAGGTATTATTTAATTTCATTATCAAACGAAGATAGAAATTTGAAGCGTATCAAAATTGCAGATCTAATTGTTCTAAATAACGTGATCAAAAAGTCTTATGTGCTATTTCTAAAGATTTAGGGAGTCGTTCAGCTTGGATGACTGATCAACTGGCTGGCCTAAGTCAGGCTGAGTTGTGTAACATTATATTCTTAAAACAGAACAAAAGTTCGGGAGCCGAAGCTTGCCTAGCCTGCCTTAGCATAAGGTTCATATACGGACTTTAGTTTAGGTTAAGACTAATGTCTATGATTTATACAGGCTGGAAGGCATAACCTGCACATAGCTTACGCTTCTCAGCTTGAGTTTAGCCAGCTAGACAATATTAGAAGTCACACCAATGAAATTCTCCGAGCAGCGACGCACCACACACAATATTGTCGTCAAACTTGTGTTTGTTAAAGTCAGCCATAGTATAAGGCTCACATACGGACTTTAGTTTAGGTTAAGACTCAAGCCTATGATTTATACAGACAGGAAGGCATAACCTGCACATAGCTTACGCTTCTCAGCTTGAGTTTAGCCAGCTAGACAATAGTAGAATTCACACCAACGAAATTCGCCGAGCAGCGACGCACCACATACAATATTATCGTCAAACTTGTTCTTGTGCAGCCAGCAATTTTCGTTTTTCAAGCAGCACTTGCAACATGGCGAATGATCTATGCATTTATCGGGCCAATATTAATCGACTTTAATTTGAAGCTAAAAACGACGAGTTGTCATGATTCCGATTTTAATCCAAAGAGTAGACATAAGTGAGAATTTTGGTGACGTTTCTGACCGAGTAGCATCCAAATGGCCTAGGAGCCACATCGTATAACAATAGCCACGTAAATGTCACACCATTTAATAGTATTACGTATGTCAAATTTTGAAGTCCATTTAATTATTGAAGAACGATTTTTGCAACAAATGTAAGCAGAAAATAATGCTTTGCAAGCTGTTTATATCTGCTTTGGCACCCTCCACCGGTTGTCTTATCCGGAAAGCCGACAGATCTATTTTACGTACTGTTTATAGGTGCTACAAAGCACAAAATTAGTAGGTCACATTTAAGTTAACACAGATGCACAAACGTCACCTTCGTAAGGACGTGTTCAGAATCTAAGTTTTCTTAGAATTTTATGGTATTGTGCAATGAGTACAATGCAGCCGAAGAGGCTTGTTAATATTTTCAAACACAGTCCGGCCAGACCCTAAACATTTCGTTCCTGATTGCCAGTTTTATGTGACCGTTCGCGTTAAATAGTGTACAATGCGCCACGCGTCGCGTGTTAAAACGTTCATGTCATGATTTTTAACAGCCAACAACTATAATATTTCAGGTTAAAATATCCTTAAACAATATATAATCAGTGGCAAGTCCAGAATTTCGTGATAGGGTGCAGTTTTTGCTGAACATTTTCCCAACGATATTTGTATATCCTTTTTAGGCTCCCATCTATTCTGCATTTGTGTCGTGCGTCTGTACTCTGACGGGGAGGGTGTGGACCTCAACCCTAGTGCTGGATTCGCCAGCGGAAAGTTGGATATCTTTAGAAGTACGCTTTACACTCACAGTCACAAAACTGTTAATTCACAGCAGCAAAAAGAACTAATTCTAGACAAGATTATCGAAAGATCACAAAAAATCGATTATTTAAGATTCAACAATAAAATATATAATCTTTCCATAATCAAATCATTTTTAGATCCAAATAATGCCACGTTACATCTCAAAACTTGTTTTTTACGAATTCAACGTTTCAGTTATCATCGCAGTTAAAAAATAAGTTATATAAACTAATTACGACCGACAAATATACTCGATTGAAAATACTGATCACAAAAGATTTATTTTGTTATTTTAGCCAAATGAAATCAGTTTCGTCTAGGATTAACATGTCGCCAACCCATCACAAAGTCGTCAAATTGGAATAAAATTACAATTTTTGTTGATAATTCCACCGAGATTTGCTCTTTTATAGTGCTTAATGCATTGTCAGCGCTGATAGATCCTAACATTAATTTTACACAACAAATATTATATAATTCGATAAATAATACGTCGATTAGGTTGCAATCAAAAAAGAGCAATGTTACGTCCTACAAATCGTAAAATTATTAAGAATCACTTGATAGTTCGATAAAAAATACGTCGATTAGGTTGCAATCAAAAAAACCAATGTTACGTCCTACAAATCGTAAAATTATTAAGAATCACTTGATAGTTCGATAAATAATACGGCGATTAGGTTGCAATCAAAAAAGAGCAATGTTACGTCATACAAATTGCAAAATTATTAAGAATCACTTGATAGTTCGATAAAAAATACGTCGATTAGGTTGCAATCAAAAAAACCAATGTTACGTCCTACAAATCGTAAAATTATTAAGAATAACTTGATAGTTCGATTAATAATACGTCGATTAGGTTGCAATCAAAAAAGAGCAATGTTACGTCCTACAAATCGTGAAATTATTGAGAATAACCTGATAGTCTGTGTTTTAGTGATATATTTGCGTCTGTATGTGGCTGCTGTATATGTATGTCTGCTTCCGCTGAAGGGGCTTTCGACAATACGTGCACAACCGTCATATATTTCTTAGGACAAAGTCAACCCATATTTTGGTATTTATGTTTGGGAGAAGACCTCACCGATATGCCTAACCAAAAGTGGACTCAGCATCATCCATGGCAACACGGCATAGAACAATATGAACAGCATGAACGCCACCGGACATAGACGAAAAAACTATGTTCGACAAAGAAAAACCGTAAACAACGTCACTTCATGGCTGAAGGATAATATGCTGAAACTTAATCCACAAAAATCTGAGTTTATAATAAAATTGCTAAAACAGTAAAGTAAAACTAATAACTGATGTTGTTATCGCCAGTTTACTCGGTTCTGCTTGGTCACGCCTGGTTGATCAAATCCGAATTCGTACTTCAGAACGACTGCTCTACCGGGGAGTACTCGCTGTTTTGTTTTTATATGGACATTCATCTTCTAATGCTTCAGTTTACAACTCTCTGCCTTAAAACTATCGGTCTATTTAGCTCTTCTAATCGCAGTTTAATTCAAAGCTGAAAAAAATTGTTTATAAAAAGTTTTTTTACTTTCACAAAGGCTGTGTACATGTCATATAACCATAATCCTATAAAAATAAAAAATATTACCCCTGAATTTGGCTTGTCCCCCAAACAAACGTCCGGCTAAGCCCTCGTATAGGCAAATAGACGTTTAAAGTGACATGGTTATAAATTTCAAAAGTTAAAATAGAGATGTTGAGCAACGGTTGGTTTTGAACAAAAAGGTGCCGGCTGTTAGCCTGTTACCAGACGTCGGCCAATGACCACCGACAGTTGAACGACCCGCCGACATTTTACCGGGCGGGCAATGGCTAACTGCCAAGAAGCCAGTCTTATTACGATACGAATTTAATGACCTTCTTCAACACTTGTTCAAAATTTTTGTCGATTTGCACATGAAGGTTTTGCACGGCGTAAAATTCAACGACTAAAGCACTGTATCGCACGCCTAGGCAGAATAGAGTAAAAACTATATTATAATTAGTGCTGTGCGATGGCCGGCTATGAGGCCTAAAGCGAAACACTGTCGCATAATAATTTAATGTACTTAATATATGACAAGATGGAACCAGACGGTGCATAATCTTTGAATGTTGGAAATTGGCTATTTTAGATATATCAAAAATTTCGCATGTTGTCGTTTAGTTCATTTGGCATACAACAGTAAACGTAGAGACCACGGCCGGAAAATTGACGTGCCATAAATTCTGACCAACCACTTTCGTGCAAGTTAACGATATAAAATTATTAACGGCTGGTCGTTGACCATGTGTGTTTATTGTTGCTTTTAGTGCCTTATATGGGGTTTTCTGGGCAGATAAACTCATTCCAAGTGTTAAAAATATTGTTGGGCAAATAGTTTTTACACTTCTGGTTCACACTTGACATAAAAAATGACGTTTTCGAAATTTTTGGTGAGAAGTCGTGGGAAAAGCACCTGAATCTGTGTTTATTGTTGGATTTAGTGGCGGATATGGGGTTTTCTGGGCCGACAAGCTCATAGCGGCGTCAAAAATATTGTGTGGCAAATATTTTTCACACTTCTTCTTCGGGGGATTGTTCTCACCACTCGAATTCTGACTCGCAAGCGAGCTTCACTAGTATTTTTAAATAATGTTTTTTTAGAAAGCTATACCGAGGTGCTATAGTGTGTTGTGATATGCATTACATACGTACATGAATTGCTTAACTTTCGAATCCAACCGTGACGGGCTATCCCGGGTTGTTTCACGCAGTGGTATGTCCGATTCGGCCCGCCACTGCAACGTCTGAACCTGGCCCGGCCTGTTTGGAATCCATTATCGGTCCGCCCGGGCCACGACCCAAAATTCTTGTTTCTATTCAACTTGACGGGATGCGTTCAATATTACTGGTTATATTGCCTGGCTGCTTAAATAAGCTATAACAAGGCAATAAAATAATCATTAACTGTTAAATAAGAAAACAGAGTTAAGAAACGTGGCAGTTTCTGTTATCAGATCTTATCAGCCGGTAAAATCTCTGTTTCAGAGATGCAAAATGTTTTTTTGCAACCCAGACTTCTTCGACATATTGTTCTTGAGTGCGAAGTGATAACAACAGATGGAAGAGGAATTGGAAAATAAACAGGAAAACTACGACAAACTTAATATACGACGCTGTTTTAATGCTGATTCGCGTCATTATTATATTGATTAACTGAATACTTTATTTCATGCATGAATATTATAGTACTAGGTTCGTATCTGCGTGTATTTGATTAATTTTTAACCGAATTTGCCTGGTTCTAACGTCAAATATATATGCCACTGTAACTTCTGACACCAGAGATTATTTTTAGTATGCTTTCATTTTGCTACATAAATAACATTAGTTCATAGGTGCTATGGGGGTTACCCTCCACCACACCCCATTTCCTAAGGGCGGGATGCACAGAAACCATATTTACCACAAGCCAAAATTTTTTGCAATTGTAGCAAAATTGTAGCATTTTTAGCAATATTTTTAGTACCTTTAGCAAAATTTTAACGTTTATTAGAAAATGAGCGATCATTAAAAATAAAGAGTTTCTATAAGTTGTGATATTTCGAAAAATATCCCCCCTGGCCTAGCCCAACCTAGTCCGCTCACACGCTGCCCCACTAGAACCATATATCCCTACAATGTCGACGGACTTTGAGCACCTATCCATTAGTTATAGTATAATGTATAGCATGTGATGCTCAGAAAACAACTGTTCGTTTAGAGTGAATAAAATGTTAATTTTTTGGTACTATTGCTAATATTGCAAATGTAGTGTTTATTTTTCGGAAAGTAAGACAGTCTCACTCGGTCAATTTCATCTTTCGTTCTGTAGCATTTACTTCAAAAAGGTTATGTTACAGTTTGGTCGTTTCCCATATTAATCTTATGAAATTGACCCAGTAGTATATGTTTATATAGTAATACATATATATGTTTGCGATATAACGCAAAATTTGGGAAGTATTAAATTCTTAGCTTCATTTTTAGATGAATGAAATTAATAATATTGTATTAAATTTTTAGATTGCAGCGTTTGAAAACTCTGGGAATTACATAGTTAAAATTTCATTGAAAAAATTAACACTATCCTGGCAAAAACACCAAATACATTTAGCCAGCATTTATGCAATAATCCTTTGGCGACTATACCAAATACGCTGCTGTAAAACTGTTAAACGCTATTTTTCACGTAAATAATTAGCATACAGTGGCATTGCTTATGCGTAATTGAAATAATTTTGTCTCAAGGTTAAAAAATCGGCTACTTCAAATTATGATCAAATTAGCAGTTCAAAAAACATTTGTCGATTAAATCTATTCAGATTATATATTGTTCCATAATAACTTATGATCGTCGTAAATTAAAAAAAATTTCGGATAACCAGTTACGAAGAAGTTCGCCCAAATATAAAAACAGGATCGGACTTTAAAACCGAAACCGATTAATTACCGTCTATTTTTATAATTAGAACTTACAAGGAAACACAAAAATACAGTTCTAAATCTGTATTTTCAAAAACACATACATTTATAACGCCCACTGTTTGATATTTTTATCCGCATATTCATCATATTCGCTGGTCCTACTCCAATATTTTCCAAAACAAATTTATAAATATATCCTAGACTAGAATAAAATCCTAGAATAAAATCCTTATATTCATAATTTTCCGGTCAAAATACAAAAATTTCGATATATATAGCCCGCTAACATCATATACGATCTTTGACGTTGGCATATATGCGGGCGATATTTTGTTATGCAACGTTTTGGGCAAATGTTTATTGACAAAACTATAATATAAAACAGAATCAGTCTTGCTTGCAACAAAAAGTTTGACATAAAAAAAAACATTAGAAAAACATTTGTCCTGACAAACGATTGCACCAGAAATTGTAGGCTCTATATGCTTGCGTAGATTTTAGTGCTTGAAATTGTGACAGATAGAATATGCAGTCACATGTAAAGAGTTATTTATAACTTTTTACGCTAACACGACGGTTTAGAGCACCTGAAAATGTCGATTGAGGTGGAATTCCGGATTTTAGGTTTTTAACGCTTTATCCACTTGGCGTATTCCCAGCGCTTTTGGAAAGTGTTACTGTCGACTGACGATGTTATAGAGTGAACAAGATCTTCCATATTAGCTAGACCTGAATCAATATAAAAATCATAACGATGTAATCAGATTGGGACTTGGACACTAAATTATGTCGTAAACAAATATTCATTTTCCTTTAGTATTTAAATTACATATGTCGTTTGATTTACCAAAGCGATTCCATTCGGACAATACATATCACACAATATAATTCTTATTTTTTACTTAAAAATTTTTTGGCAAACTTCGGAAAAATGAAAATCGTATAAGAATCACAAATATAGCCAAAAGTGTACTTGAAATTGCTGCGATAATGCCAATAGACACCAAAATCACTGCTGCACACAAAAAATTTAAAGGTACGGCTTGGAGGTAGTGGAGTCAAAGAAAACAAGACAAAATTTATTGTTTAAATTGCAGCATACAGAATAATCGCGAAACTAGATGAGTAGATAAGCTGCAGGTTTCACTTAGAAAGATGAAATGATTGTACATATAGACGGATACATAATTGTAATGCAGAAATATCGTTACATTAATGTATCTGCATATTGATTTGCCATGTACAAACTGAAAACAAAAACACCATGTGCCTTTTTCAAGTGAATTTTGATTATAAAGGATGGTGTTTTTTAATTTACGGCGTGTTTCCTACCTTATGACCAGAGTTACGAAAATCTAGCTAGTCTTCGGTTAGTAATCAGCAAAAATTTTGATCAGAAAATATCAACAAATATTTCAGTTAAGCACGATCTGGAATTGTATTTAATACAGTTTCAAACAATACAAACTCGAAATTTTGAATGGTATGTATAATAAGTTAGCACAGATGTCATCAAGACTTGACGACGGATGTTGATAGACTATCCTGAAAAGTGCGACACTCTCCAGATATCCAATAATATCTACACAGTACTTCGTAATGTATTTTGGCCTTATTTCGGACGCATTGTAGGTCATAGTAATCAAGAATTTACGATGAATGTTGATCGACTCACCTGAAGTGTCCGACACTCTCCAGATATCCAATATTATCTATATGGTACTTCGTAGTGTATTTCGGCCTTATTTCGGACGCTTTGTAGGTCATAGTAATCAAGAGTTGACGATGGATGTTGATCGACTCACCTGAAGTGTCCGACACTCTCCAGATATCCAATATTATCTACACGGTACTTCGTAGTGTATTTCGGCCTCATTTCAGATGCATTGTAGGTCATAGTAATCTAGAGTTGACGATGGATGTTGATTGACTCACTGAAAAGTCCGACACTCTCCAGATATCCAATATTATCTACAAGGTACTTCGTAGTGTATTTCGGCCTTATTTCGGACGCATTGTAGGTCATAGTAATCAAGAGTTGGCGATGGATGTTGATCGACTCAAATGAAGAGTCCGACACTCTCCAGATATCCAATATTATCTACACGGTACTGCGTAGTGTATTTCGGCCTCATTTCGGACGCATTGTAGGTCATAGTAATCAAAAGTTGATGATGGATGTTGATCGACTCACCTGAAGAGTCCGACACTCTCCATATATCCAATATTATCTACACGGTACTTCGTAGTGTATTTCGGCCTTATTTCGGACGCTTTGTAGATCATAGTAATCAAGAGTTGAAGATGGATGTTGATCGACTCACCTGAAGAGTCCGACACTCTCGAGATATACAATATTATCTACACGGTACTTTATAGTGTATTTCGGCCTCATTTCGGACGCATTGTAGGTCATAGTAATCAAGAGTTGACTATGGACATTGATCGACTCACCTGAAGAGTCCGACACTCTCAGATATCCAATATTATCTACACGGTACTTCGTAGTGTATTTTTGCCTTATTTAGGACGCATTGTAGGTCATAGTAATCAAGAGTTGACGATGGATGTTGATCGACTCACCAGAATAGTCCGACACTCTCCAGATATTCAATATTAGCTACACGGTACTTCGTAGTGTATTTCGGCCTTATTTCCGACGCATTGTAGGTCATAGTAATCAAGAGTTGACGATGGATGTTGATCGATTCACCTGAACAGTCCGACACTCTATAGATATCCAATATTATCTACACGGTACTTCGTAGTGCATTTCGGCATTATTTCAGACGCATTGTAGGTCATAGTAATCAAGAGTTGACGATGGATGTTGATCGACTCATCTGAAGAGTCCGGCACTCTCCAGATATCCAATATTATCTACATGGTACTTCGTAGTGTATTTTTGCCTTATTTCGGACGCATTGTACGTCATAGTAATCAAGATTTGACGATGAATGTTGATCGACTCACCTGAAGAGTCCGACACTCTCGAGATATACAATATTTTCTGCACGGTACTTTATAGTGTATTTCGGCCTGATTTCGGACGCATTGTAGGTCATAGTAATCAAGAGTTGACTATGGATGTTGATCGACTCACCTGAAGAGTCCGACACTCTCAGATATCCAATATTATCTACACGGTACTTCGTAGTGTATTTTGGCCTTATTTCGGACGCATTGTAGGTCATAGTAATCAAGAGTTGACGATTGATGTTGATCGACTCGTCTGAAGAGTCTGGCACTCTCCAGATATCCAATATTATCTACACGGTACTTTATAGTGTATTTCGGCCTCATTTCGGACGCATTGTAGGTCATAGTAATCAAGAGTTGACTATGGACATTGATCGACTCACCTGAAGAGTCCGACACTCTCAGATATCCAATATTATCTACACGGTACTTCGTAGTGTATTTTTGCCTTATTTCGGACGCATTGTAGGTCATAGTAATCAAGAGTTGACGATGGATGTTGATCGACTCACCAGAATAGTCCGACACTCTCCAGATATTCAATATTAGCTACACGGTACTTCGTAGTGTATTTCGGCCTTATTTCCGACGCATTGTAGGTCATAGTAATCAAGAGTTGACGATGGATGTTGATCGATTCACCTGAACAGTCCGACACTCTATAGATATCCAATATTATCTACACGGTACTTCGTAGTGCATTTCGGCATTATTTCAGACGCATTGTAGGTCATAGTAATCAAGAGTTGACGATGGATGTTGATCGACTCATCTGAAGAGTCCGGCACTCTCCAGATATCCAATATTATCTACATGGTACTTCGTAGTGTATTTTTGCCTTATTTCGGACGCATTGTACGTCATAGTAATCAAGATTTGACGATGAATGTTGATCGACTCACCTGAAGAGTCCGACACTCTCGAGATATACAATATTTTCTGCACGGTACTTTATAGTGTATTTCGGCCTCATTTCGGACGCATTGTAGGTCATAGTAATCAAGAGTTGACTATGGATGTTGATCGACTCACCTGAAGAGTCCCACACTCTCAGATATCCAATATTATCTACACGGTACTTCGTAGTGTATTTTGGCCTTATTTCGGACGCATTGTAGGTCATAGTAATCAAGAGTTGACGATTGATGTTGATCGACTCGTCTGAAGAGTCTGGCACTCTCCAGATATCCAATATTATCTACACGGTACTTCGTAGTGTATTTCGGCCTTATTTCGGACGCATTGTAGGTCATAGTAATCAAGAGTTGACGATGAATGTTGATAGACTCACCTGAAGAGTGCGACATTCTCCAGATATCCAATATTATCTACACGGTACTTCGTAGTGTATTTCGGCCTTATTTCGGACGCATTGTAGGTCATAGAAATCAAGAGTTGACGATGAATGTTGATAGACTCACCTGAAGAGTGCGACATTCTACAGATATCCAATATTATCTACACGGTACTTCGTAGTGTATTTCGGCCTTATTTCGGACGCATTGTACGTCATAGAAATCAAGAGTTGACGATGTATGTTGATCGACTCACCTGAAGAGTCCGACACTCACCAGATATCCAATAATATCTACGCTGTACTTCGTAGTGTATTTTAGCCTTATTTTAGACGCATTGTGGGTCATAAATATGTTCTTATCCCACAACAACCATACTTTCATCAGCTTATTTAACCACAAATTCAGATCCCCTGGTTCTTGAAAACCCAAATCCTTAAAGAGAAGGCGATAGACTACAATATACAGTGGGTGATATGGGAAATAAGAATACCGTCTCGGTATTCAGGAGAGTTAGCCATCATCGACTAGTCATGTGTCGTATATTGGATGAAATATTTATCTGGCATCTCAGGAGAAGGTAGAGGTCCGGGCTGCAGGACCTTGGGGAGGGTTGTTAGAGAGTTGGCGATCTCCACTGATCCCGAAGACCCAAGTCTATCAAAATTTTTGCTAATTTTCACACTATTTTTGCCAAATCTCTAAAATTTCCCGCTAGAACTCGGCCCGCGGGGAGGAGGAAGATTCGCAACCTCAGGAAAGGTAAGGGGCATTTCGGGAGCGGTGTGCCGAGACCTAGGGGAATGTGTAGCTTTCCTCTGAACCCGCACTCCAGCATGTAAAGTATATCCTAAAATATATATCCCAGGCCGAAATCGGTCTATTTTGGAGATACAAAAGAAAGTTTGGTACCATTCGATTCAGGTCCACGAGGTGGTTCAGAAAATACCTATTGCGACAATATTTTTGATAATTTTGTCCGATTTTCTGGGGTCGATTAATACCCAAAATTTTCGAAAAAAATTTTTTTCAATAAATATATAATTTTATACACCATTCAAACAGAGTCGAATGACAAACTGAGTCGAATATGAGTAAAACAGGAGTCGCATGGTGCCAAAATTTCAGCTACATCTTCAAGATTGACTAATTTCGGGATACTACCAAAGACTCAATTATATGAACCTATCTCTAATAAATTTAGATTTAGTGGCTTTCTTTTTATGCAACTCCTAAATATTTCCTCTCATAGTATTGTTTCGTGTTTCCCCTGTGCTGTCTCTTGTGATTGATTCTCTTAGGTTTGAGAAATACTTTGCTCGTACAAATTTACCTTGCTATTTGTTACTTAGCCGTCTCACCGGGGAACTGAATTGCTACTAGATGATGTTATTATTTGATTTTTTACGACTGAGACAAAATCAGCTTATTACTCTGAGTGGTAGATATGTTCTGCAAAATGAAATGGTGAGCCCGTGTCTGATAATTAGACAAATCACGGAAAATATTTACATCATAACACTTTTCCAGGAGTTATTTGCCAGTTTGTTTTTATAATTCTATGGCAAAGGAAAAGTATTGTTCCAATGAGAATAAAATTATAAAACAATTACAGTAAAAACTACCTTCATTTGCAAAGTGCAAAGTCAGGACTATTGTTATGACGAACCACAATATTTTTCAAGTATACCAATACTCATAGCTGGACTAAAGTTATATTATCTTATGAAGCCAATGCCGACATGTATGCGTAAACCCTTTTTGTCATTCGTTGGCGTACCAATTTTCATTTTTAGTTTAAGTTACATATGACCCGAAATCTATTTAAAAGTAACAATTATATTTCTCAAAGCTATGATACACGCAATGCCAAAAACATGATCAAACAACCCTTTACAAGACCATTGATAATGTCTTGTCTGTTTCCTTAACTAAACCTGTATAATATCTTACTGAAGTATCAGACCTAGATTATGACGCAAGTATGGCGGCACGACATTTTTATACTCAAGAATTATAGATCGTAGAAGATAATACAATCAAACAAATTTGCTAGCACCCCACGATCAGAACTCGGTAGATTATTGAAAACACAAAGACTAGTCATCGGTTCCAAAATAATACCCGTTATTAGTTTTTAAAATGGCAGTAAAATTTCGGTATATTCAAAGAACAAAGAGGAAAGAAGGTAACCAGAAACTTTTTGCCAAAAAAATTTAGTTTGAGTCACACAAAATGAAATCAGATAAGCAAGCAATATGCGAAGCATATATATAATATAGATTACGCCGTTTCTGTGAAATATAGTTATTATTACATGATTAATGACCAACAACGAGAACGAATAGTTTCAGGTGTTTAAGCCCTGAGGAGAAAAATTTTAGGTATCTTAATTTCTTTTCGGTAAGAAAACAGAAAATGCGAAAAAATAATAATTGAAGCTAATAGAATAAACAAAACAACACTTCGGTGCGACAATAAATTGGAAATGGGAAATATTTTCTAACAAGCCGCCACACTCGAAGGCAAACTATTGCAGTAAGGCGGCAGATTATAATATATATTTGCATATTTATAAATAATTATATATTACTATATAAATAGTATATATTTATAAACATAGATGTATTTATTTCGATAATGCCTATATTTTGAGAGGGCGTAAATGTAAAAATTTTAAAAGAACAATAAATGTGTAAATTCGAAATGGCATTAGCTGGTTCCCTATTAATTAATATATGTATGAATAGCCGGCGCCACCACAATCTCGTGAACGGCGTATTACCATTCGCGTAGGGCTAAAAATTATTCTTAAGGTAAAGATGGGAATTGCGGTTCCTACGATAGGTATATGACCAACAAAAACTTGAAAAAATAATTTTAAGGTAATAATCGGAATGTTAATTTATTAAAAAAGACTACGCAATATTATCATATCTCGGGTTCTACAAAAATATTTTACGAGCCGCAAGCGTTTATAGTACACCATGATAATTATTCTTTATGTATAACTTAAATTTGATTTTATTTATTATATTTTATATTATAATTATTTATATATTATTTATATTATATTTATTTATTATATTATTTTAGATATATTATATTTATTCTTTTTATTTATTTATTGAAAGTAGGCGCTAAATTTGAATACCCATCACGAAAACCCACTATATTGAGAGAGAGGGAGCCTTTGCCTACGAATAAACACAGGTTGTTTATTTAAGGCTGAGACCCTCGTTCAGTTCGAAGCACCATTTTGCCAAGTTCAGAAAAGTATAGCTCCTCTTACTCTGAATCTATAAACAAAGCATTTTGGGTGTATATTTTACTGAAATTTTAGGTTGTGTATATTTAAACCATTGCGGGGACAATTATCACTGGGGAAATTATATAAAGGTGTTATATACATCTCCATAATATATGTCAAGAATCTAGGGGCTTGATACGACTATGAAATATTTGACCCGCTGCAGACCACAAACTTTTATTTGTTTACTTTTGTTCCAACGCAGCATAAATCATATATCCTAAGGCATAAAATACACAATTTTAACTTTAAATGTACCAGCAACTAAGTTTTAAAAAAGCAAAAAAAACTTTTGAAAACACAGAACAAAACGTTTGGCACACGTCACTAAATGTCAACGTTGGATACAAAACTTGGCAGCTAAAACAAAAAAACTTTTGTATTTACCTTTTTCAAAACTATTACCCTAAAAGGGATTTAAGACCTTTGCCGATAAGTGCCGCCGTGCACTTTTATTATTTATTATTCTTGCTCGTAAACTGCCTAGAGATCCGTTGTTTGAAAAGCTCAAAATAATGTCAAATGTAAAAACACATCCCCCCTAAATACAGATTAAAACATGGACATGTATATGGTGTGTTGTGTCACGGACAAATGAACCATTCTTTAAAGGTCCCGGAAATATATACAGCGCCTCCGTGTCCCAAAAATTAGCAAAAGCAACAATCTGCTAAAGTTTTCATCTATGAAAAACCGGGTGTCCACACCGGTAACAATGCTTTATATTAGCCTCGCATTTACCCTGATTGAATCATCATATTAGTTCCAAGGACTTTTACAAAACTGCGAAATAAGCTATCTTGCATGGTAAAATTATTTAAATTTATGAGGCATTTTGTTAGACCTATCATTGAACTTATACGCTGTGTGATGTGTGCTAAGAAGTTATCCCTATTACGTAAATTCTCTAAATAGGACATCCGTAATATTTTTAACACAGCCAACAATGACGATACCAGGCGGTTTTAGTATATTAAACAATGGAGTTATTTAATCTGAGGTTTTTCGGTCGGTTATAATAAAGAGAATTCCACGCCCCTACACACGCAACGTAGTCATAATTAAAGTTAGCGATCCCTTGATTTAGATACCGAGTTGGTCAACTGGACATCTGGAAAACGAAAAGACGGAATTTCAGTTCCGCTAAATCCAGTAAATGCCGATAAATCTGTTCCCTTAACGATCGGTGCACGACTGAATCTTTCATAACATTATTATTATCGATAGCAGCAAAAATGCACAAGGCACCACTATAACGTTTTCTTGCACTATGATGATACTATGATCGGGATACATATAATATGCGTTTTCTAACTTGAACCACCGCATGTATGGAGGTAAAATCCAATTGATCCCGGTTTGTGTAGGTGTTTAGGTACTAACCCTCACCTTTGGGAGACTTTGGCAGAAACCCTAGTTTTGAGAGGGGCAGATGGAAACCATCTATTTGGATGTGTGTATCATTTGGACAATTGTCATCGGTTCAACTTACCGCGCATCATATTCCCCCATCAAACTGAGGATCAATCGTTTTGACCCCAAAGAAATGAGAGAGGTGGGCCGAGAGGCGCAGGGCATCAAACAGGGATGCCATCAGAGTGGATGGGAGTACAATAATCTCTCATTTGGTACTCTTAGTTAGACTAGAGTAAAGTTGAAGAGAGTCGGCACTTTTTAAGATAACTAAGATTCAAAAGGTCAGCAAAAAACTCCAAGTGTTTTGCGCCGGCCATAACTGCAATCAGTAATGTCTCTGCGTTAAGTCCGTTGGTTATTTTTTCAAAACTAGAGGCCTAGATAAAGGGCAAAGTCAAAGTCGACACATTAATGGACAGTCGACTCGTTTACCTCTACTGCTGTGCTAATATGATCTAGCTGGTAATGCCTCGTTGAATGTTTTGATACTACTACCACATAGTACTAGACGTATCATCTGTAATTATATATGACCCTAGAATTCTAAAATGACATATGTATTTACGTGATAAAATAACTAAAGTTTAATGGTACTACTGCAGTGCACTTCAAAAATGGGAAGAACGTGTATTAGCTCCAACTCAGATGCACAATAATTGTACTTTTACCAGCAATGCACTAGTGGAAAATTCGTATAAAACGTATAACCACCAAATACGGAAGTCTTAACTTTAACTTGTAGTCGTACGATAATGTGATCGTTTTTTAGCTAAACTTTTGAAGTAGGTACCGTTGAGATTATTTTGTATGGCTTTGGCACTAATATTTTTTGTGGTACCTTCCTCACCAATTTTCAATATATTTTTATATTTGCTAGACTCTAGTCTCGCTCGCTCAGAACTCTCAGCTCTGATTTTTCAGCATGATCTCATGCGTTTTTATGGTGCCTTGATAATGGCCGTTCAGAATTCACTGCCAATATTTTTGTGCTCAAATAGCTTCAGGCGTATTGGCTAATTCTGTTATTTTGTAAAAAATAAATTTTTGCATGTAAATAAAATAACAGGTTCGAAAATTGAACCTGCTTAAATGTGTCGACTCGGCATTATTCATGACGATTCTCTGAACAAGTGACGACAAATTTCAGTATAGAATTTTTTTACAAAAGTATCGGATGTTTGTAATTAACCACTAATACAAAACATAGGGGCAACAACATAATTAACAGCTACAATATAGCATATTCAGCAACCGCCGGTAGATATATACTTAATATGTACACAAGATAAAGCCGTGTCGTATAAAATTTATTTTCCGGGTCATACATAATTTGAACTGATCCTCTCTGTCCTTTTCTTCATCATCAACGTTAGTTTACTTGCCAATTTTTGATTTTCTGTACTTTCAGCAGCGAATCTACCCGATAGTTAAGGACATTTGATAAAGTCCACAAGGGTGAGATTAGTTTATTACCTCTATTTCAAACTCGCGAAAATTTCACTACAGCCGAGCCGACATTATAATCATAGGGCCGACAGTATCTAGAATACCAATTTATCATTAAAAGTAAAGTGCATTGACGTGTTGAAATGACCGTTGACGCGCTTAGGATGCCACTTATACAACCGGAACATCCTGCGACAGCTTTAAACAAAACGTGATTGATTATAAGGAAAATATATAAAACTCTTTTCCACTTTGAATATTTACGTAGCTAATAAGTGTCATGTCAGGCCAACGTGGACCTGTTCAAAAATGAAAATTCCCAGAACATTTCCTTCGGATATGTGCTTCGACAGAGTCTGCCTCGCTTCACATAACAATAATCTGGCTAGACCACCAACATTGCCGCGCACGCATGTCTTATCTGCACGCAACCGCTACCAACCAGAAATTAGGTATGATACGAAAATCACGCGAAATTTTTTGAAGCACGGAATTTTTGCTTCAAATGATATTTGATAATCTACGTGTCCATTACTTTTTTTGAATAAAAGACTGCATCGAACTGCGATGATTAAACGAATTGGCCATCTATATATACCGCATCTAATTTTGGTAATCCACCCCAATCTTGGAGGCATTCATTGCGAAATCTATTGACCCATTGTCTTCTTGTTAGAAAGCACAATTATGTGGTTCAACCAACTCGAACTACGTGGTGGCGATAGCGATGAACCATGAAATAGGTGTATATTCGTATCAATCAAATTTTCGTTGCTGAGGATCAAGGTTCACATTGCCTAATGGGCCAGAAGCTGATTAATTCAAGCTGTCTCCATTTGAGATTTAATTAAGCGATACGGCTTGAGCTACATCTCTCACGGATCAAGTTCGCACAATTGTATTAGATAGTAATGTAACATAATAATACAATTATAAATTATTAAAAGTGGTAAACTAGTCAGATGCGATAAAATCTAGCTTCAACGAGAGTCACAACTGTGGCGATAAGCCTTTGGTCTAGCTCATCAATCTGCAATTCGTCTGTAAGGCGGTGAACTGTCAGGGATCTGAGTCGAACGCGTGAAATCTCGTTCCAACTAATCAGTTTTTCAATCGTTGATGGTTTCACTCCGGCTATCTGAAGAAGCCGAATGATGTCTTTGTCTGATATTTTGGTTTCTGAAAAGTACATAAACGATCATGTGAAAGAAATTTAATCAAGTATGTGAGTCAATCAATGAAAGTTACTGTACCGTAGTTGGAATTATCTTTATTCTTAGCACAAATAGAAATTTCAATTACAGCTACCAGCGGTAATGATGTTTACCTTGTTTTCGCCTCACGCTCGCCACTAGGTTATCTATAACTATCCAGTTCAAAGGTGTTCAATGGTCGTCGGCTTGGGGGTCAAATAAATAGTTCCAGCGGAGGGTAGGGTGTTAGGGGGCAGAACTTTGCAAATTCAAATATATGTCAGAGCTTATAAATTTCGCCAGCATTATAAAATTGCTACGCCAGCAAGATACACATACGGAGACATCGGTAAAATGTTCGGCCCGCGTCAGGCCGGCAACGACCTCCGATTGTTTAAATACACGCTGATAGCTCACCGGCTGGTCGACGGCCAATGGGCGGCTGGCTGCCAAGAAACTTGTCTTATTGCGTTACGAATTTAATATCCTTCTTCAGCATTTGTCAGAAAATTCAAGTTTCGCTACTATCAACGACACAAAATTGTTAAAAGCCGGCCGTTGGTTGGCCGACAGCTTTCGTGGCCGTTCGCCAACACTATTCCGCCCGGCTTCGGCGCCCTAATTTGGGGAGGATAGTGTGTTGGGTAGGTTACGTCAGGTGTCTCAGGAGGCGAATTAATTTGGTTTAAGCGCCCCACCAGAGATGTTCGCGGGTATGAATACCCGCGGGCTGGGCCGGGTGCAGGCTAAAATCTTGAGCGATGGTAGCGGGAACCACGGACACTGGCTACTTCTGCGGGTAGTGGGTACCCGAAACGTTCACAAATTGAATGTTTAGCAACGAGCGCTATTGTCGCAAACACTATGTAGTTCTGCATAGTTAGCATTATCGTAACAGACCTGTGGCCATCTTTCGTGAGCTACGTTCTAAAAACTTTGTGCTTCCTTTTAGAACACACTATTGAAATGGTTGAGTGATTTCCTTTATTGGTCACTTCGTGAATTCTTATATTGGGCTCTATTGGACTCTGTCATCGAATTGACTAAAATGTGCTCTTTACTGGGCGCTGTTTCAAAGAGTGAGTAGTTCGTTCCCTTTAGTGGGTGTATTTAAAAGGCTGTGTTGGTTGGCAGTTATCCGTCCGAAAAATAATCGATTTGTCCGATAGGTGTTGTGGCACGGTACGGGGTTTTGAACAATTTTACAATTTTCTAAAGCGCGAAACTTTTCATTTAGGGCGGTTGGCTGGGCGTTATGTATCTGGGTGTCGAAAATGAGTGATTTTTCGTCGTTATATTGCCTCAAAGCCCCCGATATGAGTTTACAATTTGCGGGATTTGAAAAATTCTCTGAACCGTCGGAATTGAAATAATTCTACGATCCTAGTGGCGGTGGACAAGCTTCCAAACTTTGTAGGTACCTCGTGTTTCAAAACTTTCTGCTCCCGCACACCTCTGTGCCCGACTATGATGGTAACCCTTAATTGGAACGTTTAATTAGTTTTATCATGTCGAATTTGTGCAAATCCTAAGCGGAAGTGATTGGATTTTCTTATGCGACTTGGAACAATGAGCTTTATAACAGATATAGCATTCATTGCAAAAAGGCTAAGGTGTAACCGAACATAACAATGAAGTATTCCCTTAGTTACTTCAGATCGCGGCAGGTTCTGAACTCACGCAAGGTCTAACGCTTGTGTAAGGCCTAAGCTTATAGTGATGTTAGTATATCGCATTTATACCACATTTTACACATCATTATCGAATATTCCAATCTTAAGCTATGCATAGTGTCGTAATCAAGTTCGAGAATTACTAGTTAGGTAGCATATGAACGCGCGATGTTAAATACTAGCCTTCAAACGCGAATGTGAATAATTTGCATATCACGTAAATTATTGCCGATATTGCAATCTTTTAAGTCACGTACCACGGCTTAATGAGCTTGCACAGCATTGGCTTTGTGCTTCTTATAGGGAAACCCTTGGAATAAATGCTCATATGACAGTAAAAGAAAATAAATTACGAGATGTATAAGGAAAGTATTAACACGATTTGTAAAAAATTCGGAAAAGTGCCAAAATATCCGATACGTTGTTTCGCCTGTTATAATATTGGAGACTTGTCGAGACGGTTTTTTTTATTTCTGAGCCTATCAGTACATAAAACTTGTCTAGTTTCTTTCGATTAGCAAATGAACATTCGGACAAAGTCTGCTTTTCAAAGTTAGCGATAAACATTTATTGGTTGAAGAGATATGATCGATTTCATGTACTTCGGTTCTCACAGGCCCAGGATAAAACGATTTTTACCTAATTCTACAACCCAGGTAACCTCTCAGAGCAACTCCTCATAGCAGGTATAATGCGCTATAAAAGGAACCTAATATATATTACCCCTGTATCTCCAGCACTTACGGAGATATGTCCATTTTCGTGTATTTCGGGGCACAATAACCTTTTAAACAGCCCTTTGAACTCTAATCCTGAGCTAAAAGCAAGCTTTGCGGAAAAGCTTTATATATTTGTATAGAACACCAGGTACTCTACAAATATGACGCGACGTGAAGCGCCAATTGCCGAAAAAGACACAAGAGCTAGGCTTATCAGAGTACATTTAGACCCGACCCCACCTGATTCCGCCATTTTTTCGATAAACACCAATTAGAATTTGTTTACGCCTTAACTAAAGAACATGAATAGAGATTTAAAGGTTTTCGATTGACCTGGTGCATGCCGATCAGACGTCGCAAATTTCAGTTTCAGTTTGACGCGATATGACAAAATCCACAAAATGTCAGTCGCAAATTTCATCACGTTAGAGATAAGAACACGTCGTTAACACTCAGGATTCAATAACCGATACCGTTGTTGATCTCGAGGTAAGTACTTAATGCTAAGAGCGAATAATGGCTCTGACACATGTATTCGATTGATTTGCTAAGTCAGTGTGAAAAATCGTTGTACCAATCTTATCATGAGCTGTCACGAGAGAAGTTTAAATCTTCAGAGCGGCCCAGGGCCATTGATTTCCTGAAATGAAAATATGATAGTACGAGTTCAAGGCAACGCAGCTCGGATCAGCTCAAATGACTACATATCTGTCAGGTGATAATGTGACAGATCAGACGGTAAGATATATTCTGGACGTTTGGTATAAGACCTTTTAATAACGGTAAAAGATCAATTAAAAGCTTACCTTTTGCTATTAACCGATTTTCTGCAGTAATGTTCTTCAATGCTTCTTTCACTTTATTTATACACTCCTGACTTCTACAGCCAGTTTCTTTGGCATTCTTCTTCGACTTCTTCTGGCATCGGCAAAAATTATTATCGGCCACTGTTTTAGCATGGTTTCGTTTTGAGGCCTTCGCTAGTGGATCGCGGCTGCTCGGACAAGAAGGAAGTGATTTAGTGAAGCCATCATTATTTTGACTAATGGTAAACTGTCGATGTGATTCTTCGGCATAGTTATTCAAGGCTGTGGCAGTAATATTAGGACACGCTGAATTGTTTTCGGCAACTTCACGTTTGATTCCGTGTGTTTGACAATCTGTAATCGCTTTAGGACTCACGTTTGCTTCCATTTCTCTATGTCGAGGGAGTATTAGTGCATATCCGGACTGCATCTGTGGAGGTTGCTTGTGCATTTCCAGATCCGCCGTCTCCTGTTTTATCGAGGTCATTTCAAGAATCTTATTTTTGTGCTGTTCTGCAACTGCGGACTGACTTGGTACGTGAACTTCTGCAAAATAAGAACCTGACAGCAAAGAAGCTGATTGATCGCCTTCTGAATTGTGCAAATCTTTCAGTGACGTGCTTTGACTAGGCAGTAATCTAATGTTACTAACGCTATCTGTAATACGTTGTCGAGGTAAACATACATCGTTGTTGTGAATATTAATATTGGAAACTGGTTTACAACCACTGTTCGAATCGGCATATGTTTCGTTGTGATTTGAACTGAACTTTCGGAGTTCAGATTCGAACTCTTTTTCATGGTATTGTCTCATTTGAGGAGTTTCTTCGGTTGTACCAGACATGGTTTCGACAATTATATGTGCTGTCCTATAAGCTTCTTTTTCTGGCGCCTCTAAAGTGTCATAAACTTTTTGGCAAGAACTGTCTGATTCAATTATGGTATTGTTTTGTGTTTTTTCTACATTTCCAATATCTTTATCGCTTTGTTCTTCGCTAAAGTTTTCGGACACAAGCTGATTGTTTAACTCCTTGGCAAAATTGTTGGCATTGGTATGTGTGGCGTACCCGACGTTATCTCCAGCAGCTAATGGCACACCGAAACACTCATTGGGTTTGGTTTCGGCTTCCTCATTATCATAGCACATGATTTCGTTTTTGATAAGTTCTGTATCTGATGTGTTGTGTACACCAGATATTGATTTTTTGCTTGAAACTTTTGTTATGTGACTGACCCTAAAACTTTGCTGGGAATATTTGCGTTGTTCAGGAAATTCAACTTCGCATTGGTCAGGAAGTTGTAGATTTAATTGATGTTGATTTGGCTTGGCGTTTATTGCTGATTGTAATGTTGGCTTTAACTGGATCTGAGTTGGCAACAATTTACACTCATCCTTTTGGGACACCGTAATTTGGTGTTTTTCGGAGTTGATGCAGCCAGATTCATAAATATTTTTAACCGTATGTCCTATAATAAGATTGTTACGTATTTCTGTCTCTTGATTGGCACTCTCATGGACTAATGTATCTTGTCGTGTTACTTTGTTTCTGTCTGTCGCTGCGTTGGTGAGCTTAACTTTACATTGCTTTTTTATTTGGCTTCCAGCTTGAAATGATTCTGTTGCATTGTGACGGATTGATTTTGATCCTGAAGATATCGAATTTGGTTGCACCACATGCTGCGGCGTCGGTTTCAAATCCTGTGATCCAAATTTTCTTCCGCTATCATGTTTCTTCTCCGGTTTAGTATGCAACAACGCCTGTTTATGGTACGCCCTTTGTTTTGACACAGTTGCATCACACTCTTGTTCGGTTTGATTTCCTGCATTTGAATCTTTTGCCTTAGCAAATTTCCCAGATGCCTTATTTCGCTGAGCACATGTGGGTGAAACATGTTTTCTTTTTATGTGTAATTTGTTCTTTTCTGTAGTGTCGTTGAGATTTTCCGTCATCATTGAATTTGATGCTCTCGATCGGTGGTAACTTGACTTAAATACGTTGCGATTTGAATGTAGCGATGACGTGGTGTGACACGTTGTTGCACCAAGACTTGTTCTGCGTGGACTTTTGTATGTCAACAGCTCCACAGAATTATCTCGGTTGACTGACGCTGATGTAGTGCCATTTGTTTTAGCATGGTGCCGCTTGCTATGAGGTTGACCAGGTATTGCGCATTCGGGAGCTACCGGAATTGTAACGTCAGTGCCAGACGTCTTTGCGTCTTTGGGCTTTTGTTTTGGTGATGTTTGTTCTTTCTTCGTGAGAGCGGCTCTTGCTTTTACCAAAGGGACAGCTGAGTTCCTTTTATGCTGTAATTGAGACTCATCCGGGTTGCTTTTGTTTTCTAAAACCGTAGTGCAATTACCAATCAAAGTCTCATGTTGCTTTTTTCGACGACGGTCTGGACTGGTCTGTTCGTTTGATTTGGACCAGCGAGATACGTCAACCGGTAATTTTGCTTTCGTTAACGGCATTTCCGCAACCGAAGACCCACTTAAACAACTTCTGAGTTTCGAGCTAGATTTGAACCGCTTAAGCAAGGTGCTCCGAGAATTGTTGCGCCTGCCTCTTGGCTTTGCCTGGGCCAGAAATTGGCCTCCTCGTTGCCGTTTTAAAGCAAGACCACGATGACCGAGTACATCAATTTTTGCTTCGTTCCTACCGAGCAATGGGTAAACGGTATTGCTAGGACAGAGCTGCGCGTCAAAGCTCAATAGAGGCTGAATGTGGCTGCTTTTGATGCCAATTTTTTGTTCACAGGGCATACTACAATGCTGAGGTATCTCAGCATACTGCCGTGTTGGAGAACTCCCCATTTTAGTTAGACTAGGAAATAAATACGACGAAAGATAGTCTTTGTCGGCGATGTGTGGCAGCGATGCGAACCCATCACAATTTAGACGTTGATATGCTGCAGGCATAGCTATTACGTTTGGTTCTAAAACATAACAAATAATGGCGTATTACCAATATACGGGTATCGCATAGCGTAGTGCTCAACGACCTACTTTTCAAAATCGTTGATGATGACTGGAAAACTAAAAAATGTCCGAACCTTTTATATGCCCCATAATCTTTTTGAACTAGAAACCGAGGCAACGTTATTTCAGACTACCCACCTGTTTAAAGAGCACGAGCTTGCTCAGAATTTAAACAGAATTACAGTGTCGGAACTTGCATTCCTTCACGGCTAGTGCTTTTGCAACTGAGGCTAATGACGCTATGAAACGGTATATCAGCTCCTGCAACCCGTTATAAACAGGGGTTTTTCATCATCTTCTCAATATATACGATAAACTAACAGCTACATGAACCCATGTGCCAAGGGCTGCACCTACTTGAGAAGTGCTAATCCTTGCACATTGTCAAGATTGCATAAGTAAGAAAGTCATCGCAAAATGCTTCAAAGTTTACCATTATCTATTATCCTAGGAAAGGGTTGTGCCCACGCTAAAATTTCTGAGCGCAAGGGTACACGTAAAACAAAGGCTTGTCAACCCTATTAGGCCTGTATACGGCGTATTAGAAAACGGTTGAAGGCCCTCTGAATCTGCAAATTGCAAATCTGTAATAACGGGACTACAGCTGCATGGCGCAACTTCCTAACATCATTCCCATACGACCCCGGCTATCATAACCTCAAGGGTGGATCTGCATTTTCGCTGTTTCGATGATTTAGCGAGTTTCCTCGGTTAGAACCAGGAAGCGATGGAGCTTAGCAGGCCACAGGCGCGCTTCACGAGGCCGCCCGAATGCTTGCGCACGTGACTCGTCTGTGGAATGATTGCTGAGGTCCCCAGGGAGGCTGACACTGACATCTGCTCACGGGTCATAGTGACATGGCAATATTTCTTACCTCGATCTCACTCGGAAGTTGATTGATTTTCTAACACAAAGCGGCTAGAGCGTGAATAATTTAAGCAAGATCAGCGGCGGCGTAGTAACTGTTTGAAATTAGACTCGATCAAGGCCTCTTTGGGCATGAATTTTCTCAGCAAATAGGATTGGCCAAGCCAATGTTTAAAGTCGGGTCTGTTATCGTACGTGGTGGGATTATCATTAGCTTTCAGTGATTGGATTAATTATTGTGTCGATGTAATTGGATGAAGTAAATTTGTTGACAGTTGACACTGATTGTTCTTGATGAGCGGGTTAAGTATTAAGATTTTGATGGACTTTTCTCTCGCACATTCTCTTTCCTCAAGTTAGTATAGTAGACAAACGGCACACATCGAGACTTTATCCCCGCAGGCCTCTGCGTGTTGCGTTGGTCGATTGACCGGACAAAACATATAAACATATAACAGCTGCCAGAAAACGAACGCTAGACTTCGAGGGTAATTTTGCTTCATTTTATTATAAGAATATGTACACACGAGGCATATGATAGATTGAGCAACCAAGTGGAAGCATGGAACAATTTATCCGAAAGTTGAAGAGACAACAATTAATGGAGCAAGCATCCGTCACCAAGTGACACAGGGGCGGTCGCGTAAAACGTACGAACCATCGTAGGCGATCGAGTCACTGACGAATTTCTCCGAGGACTCAAGTTTGCAGGATCGCCAGTCAGCTATTGTACTCGGAAGATGGGCTCTGCTGAGCGTCGCGATTTACAGTGCCATGTGATGGCTGCGGGGAGGTTTTGAGGTCGAGGCGTTGGGGTATCGACGAAAATAGCGGGCCTATTGCCCGCTCTGAATGCGGCGGTATGAGACGGACAAGATGCATGCCAAAAGATATAACCACGACAACGACACAAATAGAATGTATAAGAATAATCACACAAAATAATGTATGGTACAACATATGACAATACATTACGGATTCATAGGGTTCCTATAATAGTATACTTGCCTACTGATTCTCTTGCGGCCTAATCCAGCCGACGTGATTATCTTGATCTGGATACCTAATCAAACCGAGAATAAGATTATTCCTGCAATACTCGACCAGTACTATAATGCATGAGCTATATAACTTTTATTTCCGGACGGCTATATAACAGATACGGGGAACACGGCTGGGGCGCTCCCGATTTCAAGTACTTTGCAATCAAATACAATAGCAAGGTAACCCTAGAGTGTTTGACAAACCGTATTTTGGTACCGTATCTTTTATCTGCTTTTGTCTCCTGTGACAATCCGCGAATGTAAGTTACCGAGTCTGCAATGATGCAATCCGGCATGAGCAGGGGCGATTTCTTGCTGCAACATAAAAGTTAATCCTTTACGAAATAAATCGGCTTGGGGGTCCAGGCATCAAGGACAGCACCATGGCAGACTCCATAACTTCCTGAGGATAAAGCATCGCTCTCGTGTGATCCTTTCTCTAATCTAACAATTATAGCAATTTCATCACCCCTGGCGAATCGTAGGCCTGGCAATTTTAGCATGATCTTGAACGCGTAAGTACGCAAGGGTAATTCTTACAGCTCCTCATTCTAGGATGAAAGTTAACCACACGAACACTACTTAAAGAGTAGCCATGGGAAAGTGTTAAAATTCAGTCCCGACAGTTTGATATTTAGCCTGGAATTTAACTATTCAACTATTAAGCTAACTCTGCGGTCTTCATCGCGCTTCCGATCGCTCACATTCGTATTCGACCTTTTCAGATCGTATCGCAATTTTTGACCGGTCGGAGCATGTCTCCGACTTATAAATCCTACATAGAGTTTCGCCACTATTTAAAACTAAGAATTGAGCCAGGGAAATTTGATTGTTCACAGCTCAAATTTAGTTAAAAACTGAAAATGCACAGTCGTTCTACGTGATCGGTATCCTAGGGGCAAGGGACGATCGCTATAAAACCAACACCAAAAATGAGTTTCCCATGCCCAAAAATCCCGAAGTGAAACTAGGACGTCAGAACTAATTTTCTACTTTTGGGTCGAGGAACCATGAGGGTGCCATACCTCAAACCCATAACTACGAAACCGGAGCCTTAATCGAAAAACAAAAAGAGGAATCGGCATTTATCACTTTACTATGAAACAAAACTAACCAGAGGAAAAATTCGTATGTTAAGATAAAAATAACTTTGCTTCTGTGAAGGGCCCTAACATGGGATAAAAAACCATCATTTTGACCTCTGACACCGAACCAAAATAGCGCCATACCCCCGCACCCATGGAACCACGGGTCGCAGGGTAAAACCAACACCGGCAATGAGTTTCTCATGCCCAAAAATTCCCCAAGTTAAGCTTTTCAGCCGCCAAAGACGTCAGAACAAATTTTCTAATTTTGGGGCGAGGAATAATGAGAGTGCCATACCTCAAACCCCATAACTCCAAAACCAGAGCCTTAATAGAAAAACAAAATAAGTGGCGTCAGCATTTATCATTTTACTATGATGTAAAACCAAACATAGAAAAAATTCGGATGTTAAGATAAAATAATCTTGCTTCCGTGAAGGGTACTAAAATGAAGTAAAAACCCTCTTTTTGAACTCTGACCCCGAACCAAGGTCGCGCCATATCCCCGTACCCATGGAACCACTGGTCGCAGAGTAAAACCAACACCGGATATGAGTTTGCCATGCCCGAAAACACACGAGTGAAACTTTTCAGCCGCTAAGGAAGTCAGAACAAATTTTCGAATTTGAGGTACGAGGGTGCCGTACCTCAAACTCCATTACTCCAAAACCGGAGCCTTAATCGAAAAACAAAAAAGAGGCATCGGCATTTATCATTTTACTATGAAATAAAACCAGCCAGAGGAAAAAATCGAATGTTAAGATAAAAATAACTTTGCTTCCGTAAAGGGTATTAACATGGGGTGAAGTACCATCATTTTGACCTCTGACCCCGAACCAAAAGGGCACCATACCCCCGTACCCATGTAACCACGAGTCGCAGAGTAAAACCAACACCGGATATGAGTTTTCCATGCCCGAAAACACACGAGTGAAACTTTTCAGCCGCCAAGGAAATCAGAACAAATTTTCGAATTTTGGGTCGAGCAACAATGAGGGTGCCATACCTCAAACCCCATAACTCCAAAACCGGAGCTTTAATCGAAAAACAAAATAAGTGGCGTCAGCATTTATCATTTTACTATGATGTAAAACCAAACATAGAAAAAATTCGGATGTTAAGATAAAATAATCTTGCTTCCGTGAAGGGTACTAAAATGAAGTAAAAACCCTCATTTTGAACTCTGACCCCGAACCAAGGTCGCGCCATACCCCCGTACCTATCGAACCACTGGTGGCAGAGTAAAACCAACACCGGATATGAGTTTACCATGCCCGAAAACACACGAGTGAAACTTTTCAGCCGCTAAGGAAGTCAGAACAAATTTTCGAATTTGAGGTACGAGGGTGCCGTACCTCAAACCCCATTACTCCAAAACCGGAGCCTTAATCGAAAAACAAAAAAGAGGCATCGGCATTTATCATTTTACTATGAAATAAAACCAGCCAGAGGAAAAAATCGAATGTTAAGATAAAAATAACTTTGCTTCCGTAAAGGGTATTAACATGGGGTGAAGTACCATCATTTTGACCTCTGACCCCGAACCAAAAGGGCGCCATACCCCCGTACCCATGTAACCACGAGTCGCAGAGTAAAACCAACACCGGATATGAGTTTGCCATGCCCGAAAACACACGAGTGAAACTTTTCAGCCGCCAAGGAAGTCAGAACAAATTTTCGAATTTTGGGTCGAGCAACAATGAGGGTGCCATACCTCAAACCCCATAACTCCAAAACCGGAGCTTTAATCGAAAAACAAAATAAGTGGCGTCAGCATTTATCATTTTACTATGATGTAAAACCAAACATAGAAAAAGATTTGAATGTTAAGATAAAAATAACTTTGCTTCCGTGAAGGGTAAAAACCATCATTTTGACCTCTGACCTCGAACCGAAATGGCGCCACACCCTCGTACAAATGAAATCACAGGTCGCAGAGTAAAACCAACACCGCCAGTGAGTTTTCCATGCCCAAAACCCCCACGTCAAGCTTTTCAGCCGCCAAAGACATCAGAATAAATTTTCTAATTTTGGGTCGAAGAATAATGATGGTAGCAAAACCTCAAACTCCATGACTCCAAAACCGGAGCCTTAATCGAAAAACAAAATAAATGGTATCGGCATTTATCATTTTACTATAAAATAAAACAACCAGATAAAAAATTCGAAAATTTAGATAAAAATAATATTGGTTCCGCGAAATGTACTAAAATGTGGTAAAAACCCACCATGAAAATCGATTAAGTCTTTCCCAATTTATGGCCGATCACACATACAGGCGGAATTTAAAATCTTTCACCCTGCAACACGCAATCTCCACTATGTTACACTACGTTCTGACAATCCCATCGTTTCACAGAGATCAATCCATATTGGGAACCGCTATGTCGTTTAAAATGCGTCCTGTCTTACGACTGCAAAAAACATGTACAATCTTCGTGCGATTTTCTATGAACAGAAATAGAGCATGGGTTACTGCGATCAATACAGCAGGAAAAACATTTACTGTAACTAATAATATAAAGGTGCATAATGCCAACTATTAACAGATTTGAATGTTTAGTGATAATTTAACAGTTCTCGTTCACGAACGGAAGCTCGTGCAGTCAAATATATGATCACAATCATGGAAAACCTAAGTAGTATTGTATAAAAGTCAATTCAGTAAAATTGGTTAATCCATTCCACACATACATTTGCTGCAAATAATTTTATACAAAATTTACATAACGTAAATAGAAACCGACAAGGTCTCGAGCAATGCACTGTCATTTGTTATTGCTCATTAACGAAAATCAGTAAGAAGTTTCGCTCCGGCAACAAAGATTATATTTCTTCCTGAAACTAAAGTATTTATAGGTCGAAAGATACTTGTTGCTAAATATTTGAGCCCATGACTGAATACGTCCGTATCATTTTGACATTATTGGGTTCAATGTAAACTTATCACTCAGTCATTGGACAACATATTGAGAAATATGTGTGCTATTTACAGGTATTAAAATAGTTACCATGGAAATAGCCTTTGCGGCTGCTGAGTATAGCATTCGATTAGAAAATAAATACTATACAAATGTACGTAGTGCTCCAATTCCCGCCAAAAAACTAGATTTAAGTATTTTTGTAAGAATATATGCCCAACTATGGTCAGCGATTTTATAGAAGCCTTAGAACCAAGAAACATTGGCATAAAAATATACCCAGTTGGGGATACCGGTAATTTCATGATGTTACGTCGTTTTTCGTGGTTAATTACGCATTATGCGGTACATTTTGCTCGTGGGACGAAAGTTGGGATTCCTCAATTACAGACGCTTTGTATGTGTGGTACCAGCATGCACATGTTAATAATGGAACAAATTCCCGGCTCTACACATAGACCGGCCAACAGATAGAAGATCCAATTGCATCAGTGGTATCAATGTGAGTAAATTAATAATTGGACGACGTCCGGGGCTGCACCAATAGGTCGGATAAAATCGGTACCCAATACTGTTTGTGATATCATCGTAGCAAACAAAACTCACCAAAGCAAATCTGTGATTGGATTGTAATAAAAAAACAAGTCATTCGGTTTTATTTGTGGTATTTGAATGATTGAAGTAATAATTGTGTGAAATTCTGGTCTGGACTCGCGACAAAATCTAGTGGTCCGGATATGTCTATAAGGGCTCGCAAATTGTGCAGAACAAGAAATACAGCAATCGCAAAATATGTCAAGTTAACGCAGAAACATAATACCATACATGGGTGTGCTCCGAATTCACAGGGGGATAGCAGGTGCTTCGATAGGGTGATCCTCAGGGAATCAGCAGGTCTTGGAAGGGTGGAGGTCGTCACGGCGGTCATATCTGTTTAGTTTTAAACAAATCTGTGTGTAAAGCAGTAATATTAACTCACCCGATTGCCATAACCAGTTGTTAAGATTAAGTCGTTCGCAGTTATCGCCGTTCCTCGACAAAAACGGTTTCGGACAAGTATCATGGTTGCTTTTGGGTCGAAGAAACTGTATCAATTCTTGATAATTATGGTAGAAAATTTTTTCGGCAGCCATATGTCTTCCATTGTTTAAAGTTAAGTTTAGGTCACAGCCGCCAAAATTACGCATAAGCAGATTTTGGGTAGGTTCTTGTGCTTCGCCTAAACAAACATTAGAACGTCTACTGTCAATCCAGTTAGTTTTCAGTGGTATGGATATTTCACTATTGCCATTTAATGAAGCATTTGCGAAAGGAATGAATCTTGGATCAGCGCACGGGAACCATGGCATTATGAATTCGTACTATGTTTCCGATGAGCCTGTCGCGTTAGACTACATAAGAAGCGATATCTGAAAATAAAACATACATAGTTGCTTATTAATATTATCATGAATTTCCGACGTTACTGTCGCGCATTGATTAAATTTTTAAACCCATGATCGTGTCGAAAGCTACGCTATGACCATTGAAGTCACAATGACAGACCCCAGTCACAGTTGTTACTTAAAAATATATAGATCACAACATATTTAAAGACAATAAGACTGTGTTCAGAATGCATCTGATCCCATTCGATATGACTAATTATATACCTAGCGCATACGTGTACATGTATATGTATTAATATTTCGCAGCACTTCATCCGATTCGGATCCGGAAAAACTGTGTGCATTTAGGATCGGATGTGATTGGGACGGAATGCACCGTACAAAATACACGTGTGATTTGGATCAGATCGCTTTTAAACAAATCGGACGCAATGTGGAAACGCCCTATGAATCCGTCGTGAACTTATAAATTTAAAAAATATACAAATTTTAGCTTTTTAAAATGTATTAATATCTTGCTTGCCAAGTTTGGGTACTTTAGTAGCTTTGTTGCACGAAGTTAAAGCAAGCATAATATTAATGAACGAGATCAATACCAGTAATCTTGCCTAGAGCTTGTTTTCCATACCTTGACTGGAAGCCCGACGAGCATGACAATATTCAGTAGCACTGTTTATGTTATACAACCTGGAATATAGCGAGCCTTAGCTAATGAAGACACGATACCTAAGGTCGGCTTGAGGCTAAAACGTAATATGCCTCAGTGCTCAACGGCCAAAAAATTATGGTATCGAACAACAATAGAACCCAAAAAAAGCTAAAATGACAACATCCTCAAGATCGGAAATATATGGCTGGCAGTTAGTTCTTTTTACATTTCCGTAACAAAAATCTGTTGTGTTCCACAGTTTCTGGGCGGTTGCTCTTGCGCGATTGTCCTGGGTGAAGAAACTTAACAAATATACTAAATTCGTTTCCTTGGGTTTTGAGCTCTTAATTCGATTAAGACAGGAAACAGATGAGCCATTGTCAGTAAATTTCACTGTGATCACGCATGGACTATTTTTCAATATGGGGACTCGGTTTTATGCATGGTGATGTGACTACTAATTAAACTCCATGAGCCTGCGCCACTGATGTCTACAATAAAGAATCTGCTAAGTTGACCAATTAGTCACAGTGGGTCGTTATATAGTTCCAGGACAGCCGGGCAATTGAAGAATTTTTAGTTAATAGTATTTATTTAGCTGCATATATTGAACTATTAAGATCATTTTAACTAACCGCGATGTCAATGTTATATACCTCAGTCAGCAAAGGAAATACTTATAGTGACTATAGTGTAATTACATTTCATTGTAAATCATTACATAAGCAGCATTATATCATCTTATTAAGCTTCCATAACTCTAGGAATTGTGGAGGCACCATAAAATAATGAAAAAAGTTGCATAACCGAAGTTACTTTCAGTGAATGTCTTGTTCGGTTTCATGCTATCCACCACGAAATAGCAAGGGTTAACTCTTTTTGCGAAAGTTTAAAAATTACGCCCCATCCCTAAAACATAAGAAAAATTTAAGTGGAAACATAATGATCAGTTCTGGAGTGCAGTAACCACCTTCGAGACTAGGAACCATAACCATGTCCGGTAGTTTCAAATTGTAATGCAAATTATGGTCCCTATTCTTCTTTCATTTTCCATTAATAGTGAGATGCTAATACATATTATTGAAATAGGGTCACTGTTAGCCAACTATGGTCCTCAGCTACAACCCCACATTTCCGAAAGCCCGATAACGCCGCACAACGAATCTTAACAGACCCCTAACTGGACACACCTCTGTGAAATGAAGTTGTACCAATACTAAAGACCCAGCACGGTGCACCACTTCAGCTACACAAATCGGGCTACTTTGCTGTAGCGCGGACAACCGCTAAAATCAGTCATCACTGTATTCTGTCGCGTGATAACAAGATATCCTATATTGCTTTAGTAGTGTGCAATAGCTCACAAATTCATGATGTTACCTCCAAAAGATTTATTTAACAATTTGCTCTGCCCGAAGGTGCTTTCGATCAGTTGGCATGTCTTTCAGAAATATATATCTTCTTACAGTACAGGTGTTCCAGCAGTATTAGTAGGATCGCGCATTATCATCGATTGATTTTGCAATTTTTTGAAACATACAGAAACACCGGCTTCGGTAAATATATAAATGTGTTTATTGCTGAACATCTTCCTCAGATATTATTCTTCTAACAATGGTTGTCGTTACAATGTTAGATCGAATAGAGTATGCAGTGCAACAAATCGTAAACATTCAGAATAAAGAGGAAAATAGGATTACTCCAAAATCACTGTTCAATTACCATATTTAATAGGCATTAGAGATAAAATCAGACCATGCTTTGACCCGGTCGGGATAGTGTCTTGAAACCCAGTAATGGTAGTGACCCGATAACTATATCACCCGATAATTCAGTAACGGTACTAACCTAGTGACAGACATATTTATAAAGCAGCCAATATAAACTGACTCGGCGAATTTGTAACAGAAAGGGCGTTGGCGAATCGTTGAATATCTGCACGGCAAACCGCTATTTCAACTGCGGATTACAACTGTGATTTAGGTAAGTCCTTACGATGCTACAGCTGTGGACAAAAGCACATAGGGATTCAAGTTAAATGTATGCCGTTTGGCTGTGCCCGCCGCTAGATTTGTAGTTTTATTGCTGTGTAGCAAGTAAACCAAGCCAGACTATTTGAACTTTTTGATGTATGCATTCATAATATCGCCATTAACCAGCATGCAAGGATTTTATACCGTCTAGTAACTAGCAGAGATGGAACCGTGTCACTATATTTTGACTTGGTGACCCGGTCATAGTAGCAACTCCGGGATCCGGTCGTGATCCGATGACCCGATAACCCGCTCGCGGTAGTGCCTAGTAACAGGGTAATTTCCAAAGCAGTCAATGTGTCACAATTCTGCGAATTCGTAGAAGAAACGGCGTTGAAAAGTAGTAGAATATATGCTTGGGAAACCGATATTACAGGTGGATTAAAATTACGTTTTCGGTAGGGCCTCACCACATACATGCATGCAAAAATTTTTGAGCACGCGGGAACCTGGAAGTGGGAGCTTGTCCACAGCCACTGAACCCGTAGCCGTGTACTTAGAGACGTTTTCATGCCCGCAAATTGTGTAAACCTATATCGGAGACTTTGGAAGTTTATACTTTTTACTTTAAAAAACTTTAAACTTTACTTTTACTCGCATACATACATACTTACAGTGGCCATGAAATTTTCAACAAGACGTACAGACATACTGGTTAATTTTGGTTCCAATTTTCTATAAAGTCACTTCTCAAATATAGCAACAAAGCGATAAAGTTTAGCCTGAAATCGAGGCTCATTTATAACCTTAAATAACGGCAAAAACGGACTTTTCCTGTCCACAAACATGAGCTACAAAACGAGCCTAAAAATCGGTCGGGTAGACTTTTCTCCGCGATAGCTTATGGGTCTCAGTAGACTGAGGTTGGGACCGAATTCCTAACTTTTCGAAACTTGTAACTGCAAAATTTGCACTATACTGATTGCTAAAATTCACTGTGTTGTGTGCATTAACTGCACTTTATTAACACGAAGGAAAATAATACTGTATTCAGTTTGCCAAATTTGCTTAATCTTAGAGGCTACTGGATCGAGCCAGATCCAGGGAAAAGTGATAAATTATCGATTTTAGGCGTAACTCGGGGTTCACTCACGACCTACGTTCGTGCTGGGGCTCAGCGGAACATTCTTCGATATCCCTATCAAAAAGTACGGCGATACGATGAACATTAAAGAAAAGACTACTAAGATTTGAACTAAGTGGAAATTGCTCTGAAAAGATCGGATCATTCGTTATTACTATGACTTAAAGACATAAACAAGTGGTAAGGCGCAAGCCTGGGCGAGTCCTCAACTCACGATACAATCTATAAATTCTCTGGACTAAATTGGTTAACGCCAGGGAATGGCTATGCGTTATCGTTATACAAGTCTTATGCCAACTTTGGTGCGAAGGGGCAGGGGTTAAAATTGCAATTAGGTACCTACAAATTTGACAAAAACTAGAGCTGTGCCGGGCGATACCTCATCGGTCATCGGCACTATCCTAATGGTACTAACATCTAAGTTATTTTGACTTGACAAAGGCTCTCGAAAAGAGCTATATTTGGCATTAAAACTGAACTATCGTTTTCAGCGTGTCGTACTCGACAAAGCGAGTCAGTAAGCGGCGGCCCCGGTTGTCGGGACAATCGTAACAATGATATTTACTGTAATTCATTCGGTTTATATCCTTAGATTGTTCCGGCTCCTAGTTTTCAACCGAGATTTTGAGTTTGGTTTTATAGGGGTTGGGGAAAACCTATAATTCTCAATTTCATTCTAATTTGCTAGCCTTTCTCTTTGAAATTTTGCAAGGGGGCTGGGTTTGACCTTGTTTATCGATTTACTAGGATCGGGACAACGGTCCTCACAAAATTTGGTCGGTCGGGCCGAGACCCGATAGACCCGATATCGCGTCTAGCGACATCGATGACTTTGAAATACGAAATATTGACACTCATAGTGCAAGTTATCAACACTGGGGAAATTAATATTTTCCCTTTCTTAACCAAATTATGTGTAAAAGCAAGACCGAAACCGACTTACAAAAATGTATAGGTTATGAAATTTGGACTGAGTCTGAGCGGTGGTTGCGCAGTTCGGGTTTAGATTTCTTATAACTTTTGAGCAGGCCGCGGCTTTTCCGGGCTCAATAGTTTAAATGGAAGGCCTAAAGGGCCTCTTTTTATACGAGAAAAATCATCAAAATTCCTAAAATAGATATCGAGTTATTGACGTGTAAAGTTTAGGTAGGGGCGGACCTCTATCGGGCCGTCCGGTTTGTGATTCCGACTTGATGATGCTGGGTTTTAGAGTGATGTCCGATAACGAACGTTCCTACGAAGAAACAGCGAGAGTCTCAACAAAATTCCTGGAAAGAATCTCGAAATATCTTGCTTTTACTTTTTCAGTGGAGGACAGGCCCCTTCAAGGCCATCGGGCTTGGGGTTCCGAGGTAAAACTGATGAGTCTAATAACTACATTCGTTAGCAGACAGTGCTATCAAGAAACTGCCAAAGTTCCAGCTAAATTGCTGGAGTAGATCCTAAGATATTTCATTTTTCATATTTTAGTGGCGGCGACCCCTTCAGGGTCGTCGGGTTTATGATTACGACGCGATATTTGAACGTTTTAAGTATCAAATCAACAGCTCGGATCCTTCTTGAGATCCTGGTAAAATTTTAATCTAATCCCTGTGGTAGTTCTCGAGATACATCAAATTTTCACTCTTAGTGAGCTATCCCGCCCACCGGGCATTGGGTCAGTATGTCTAAACGTGGTCCGATACAAATTTCAGCTGGTGGATGATGGCTGGAGCGCTACTAGCATGTTAATAAAAATCTTAACTATGTGCTTAAAGTGGCTTTTATCCTGCTAAGTCCAAATTGTCCAGAGAGTACTAACAAGACATCAAAATAAGCGGACGAACTGGCGTCCAAAGAAACCGTAAATCGGGTAAAATCTTGAGTAAAACCAGAGGAAACACTTGATGAGAATAATGTAACCAATGCTTGGCAGAAACCATATGACTTGACCAAAGATGCTTCAGAGTTCCTACTGATGATTTTCTATCAAAAATTTATTTTATTTAACCTCGGTCGGCTCAAAGATTACTTTTCTGGTCCTAACTCGACTCAGGGAATCATGTAAAAATAAATCTGTACGCGAGTGTCGCGTTTGGTTGTGTCCTAACTCATTGACCGAGGGTGGTTCAGTTCGACTTCGACTGCTAATTAGATCGTAGGTGTGGCTTCCCATCGCTAAGTGACTGTGGGACAAGCTAGGACGGGCAAGGCTCCCATGTAAACAGCAGTATGGACAGGGAGTCCATGGAAACTTAAGCTTACGGTTAATCAATTCATACCTACCTTAGCTGTTCTCAAAGCTAACTCTATCCTACGTTAATATTACTCAGTGCTCAATCTAAACCTTCTTGTCCACACTTACGTACTCAGATCTTTTGAGTCGGCGTCCATCCAATCGCAAGAGCAAAAGAAATAAGCCATAAAAAGAAGAGGCGTACAAAAACCGTAGTAATGTAAAAGCGACAGAGCCGGTCTGCAAAACGACCGAACTCTGCGCTGCCGAAGTCGCACTGAACTCTGCAGAGCTCGTGCGTCTCTGCTTAAATACTAGAATTTTGCATTTTTGAAATTTTGAATTTTCTGACGGTTGAAGTGCTTATTCAGCACTTTTGGGGCGATTTGTCCCTAATTTTGATCGAAAACTCAAACACTCTTATCGCCTTAAATTCCAATCATATTTAGACAAATGTAATGTCCAAATCTTATTTAATATAAATAATTTATTACCTTTATATAAAAATTTTCCTATAAATTCAAACTTTCTATTAAACTATAACGGCAAACTTTATATTAAAGTAACAACTTTTATATTAACACCACATCAAGCTCGGGGTCAGGCATGTTTATTCAAGGTACTAAAACTCGGCATGCTTTCAAGTAGTAGCGCTAATATTAACTTTAACTCTTCAAAGTTCTTATAAACTCGTATAAAATCTAATCAAAGACGCGGGCGCTCAGGCCGTCCTGAAGAGTTTGATATAAACATCATATGAACTTTATATACAATTTGTCGGCTTGATGATAAGGAACACAAATAACTTATAAACTCTATATAAAATTCATATAAATTTTATATTTGCAACTTGTTTGTTCGTACTGAGAGCCACATCGATGAAGAAGCGCCCGCATCCTTATATTAATCCAATATTAGCTTATTTATTTACTTAACTATTAATATTAACTTAATATCAATACGTACCGTGCTTAGAAGTATAATCATCGATAGTAGACGCGGCTTAAGTAAACAAAACAAAAAGAAGCGAGGGCAAAGGGATAAAAGAAAAGGGCCTAGTCCCTTCAAAGATGGCCAAAGTGCCAAACGAAGTTCGGATTCGAACTCAGTGTGTCCGTCCGAACAAAATGATATGTAACAGGTCCGTATTCGGACGACAGAGGGGAAGTAAGCTCTCGGGGGAGGTCCATGCCAAATTTTTCCCTGGTTAGAGTGTTTTAAACGGCTCCCGCGAGTTCGGGGCATATTTTTCTGTGGTGTTCTGGATATATTTGGGTTAGTCTCGACAAGGAGAATCCAATGAGGGGTGACACACCGGTCGGGGCGTTCTTCCTGATATCCTAACATGAGGGGGTATCTAAAAGTGGACACAGCGGACCGGTCCGGGCTCAAAAGAAAGCTTCGGATCTGGGGATTACGATGATACTATATATTTTTGTGACAAATACTTGTTGAATTACTTGTGTTCCTATTCGCTTACATATATACTTATTTGCTCATAAGTCCATGGATCCGGGTCAGATCTCTAAGAAGCTGGCCTCGTTAGAAAGATCGTAAAATTCTCTATAAGAAATGTTAAGTACTAAATTTTTGATTTCTCAATTGTTCCGGAGTTATGGGCCGGAGCCGATACTTTTAACACTAAATTTTCATAAATTTTTTCTTTTAATTTTATCTTATCTTACTAACTTATCCAGTGACAATGATAATATTGAACACTGGGAATTTTAATATTTTAGTTTTGTACTTATGTTTTTCGGGAAAGTTTCTCCTTTGCTGTTCGCTTTCGGGCGAGCAGTCAAACTTTTTGTGGTCCTCATTCGTGAGGACAGTCGTGACGGGTATCTGTCACGGCCAATCTTTCCTATGCAAAAATCAAAATGAACTTTGCGGTCCTACCACGCGAGGTAGGGTTATTTCTGCCTACATATATATATTGGGTTCCGCGGGGGAGTCGTACCGTCCTATAATTTCCACAAATCGGGTATGGCAGGAGCTCACCATACTCACATTTTCAAACCTACTAAAACACTGCTTTACAAGCGCAAAAATCCCTAAAATTTTCCTTAAATATCACGCTAAACAAGACGAATCATTCCCGATTACTGGTACCTCCAAACTGATACATTACAAAGCACAATAACGAATACAATGATCATATAAATGGCAATAGAAAGTGGCGCTTTTATGGCCAAGGAAACAAAACGATTAATATACGACGAATATATATTCATAATCAATGGCACAACATATCATTATGTAAGAATGGTACAAAGTCGTGGCAGATTTCGGCGCTTTTACGGCCTCTACCAGTACAACATACGGTACAGATAGAATGATCATAAACGATATAAAATCAGGATAAATATAGGCGGTTTTATGACATTTACAACGCAAAATTATGGTATGAACATGATACGACAATAACATCTTTATATACATAGGTACATTGGAATCGGACTCCCAGACTGTGTACGTATACCTGAAAAAATGTACGAGTATCGATGGTAATTCCAATGGTATATAAATATATGACGCGATCATGATAATATGAATCAATTACATAATATGTGTCTTTGTGGCCATAACAACATGGTTATAACAAACGATGGTACTATATATAAATAGATATGTACGCGATTTAAGTATACCAATGAGCCTTTATGGCCCTACTATCAATAATTATCTAACTATATCTGTAGACACAGTAACGTATTTCGATGATTCTCCATCCCTAAAACGTTAATAATTATATCCCTTTTGATCACGAAAAACTGTCGGCGGTGCGGGCCGAACTATGACGAAAATCTTTGGTTCGTAGCGAGGTTAATGGACGTCACGATTCATGACTTGCGCTATATATATACGGTTCACACATAGGGTGACGGCAAAGCTTTACCGTCGGTTTGTATATACTGGGGAATTCGACTTATATTTTTACTGCGCACGGAGGGGTTACAGATTGGTTCTAACCCCATTTACGTACGTATTCCGGTGCTACAGTGGGGTTCGTACCCGATTGGGTTATTTCCATGAGGTGTTCTACGTTGGGGAATATTCGCAATTGAATTCGAAAATGTTGACCATTATGCTATGGCCAGGATTATTAGGGAATTCGCCAAAATGTTGGCCATTATACTGTGGACAAGATTATTGGTATTCGAAAAAATGTGGGCCATTACACTGTGGACAAGATTATTTAGGTCTTTGTAAATGTTGGCCATTGGGGTGTGGCCAGGATTATTGGGGTAGCTATAAAGTTGGTCATTGGAGTGTGGCCAGGATTAATGTAAATGTTGGCCATTAGAGTGTGGCCAAGATTAAGGGTTTTCGATAAAAGTTTGCCATTAGGCTATGGTCAGGATTAATCCACCTCGTAACGATCCGTATGGATCTGTTGCATTTACACCAACACTTCAACTCTGGTGAAGATAATATTTTAAATTTATATCCGCATGTATTCTTATGTACATCATACGGAGATCGGCAATACTAAGTTTGTAATGAATTCTAGTGCTCCAGCCACTTCGAATTTCCAGCACCACGGGCCCTGGTAATATTTGTACCTCCATTTTCGCGACCACGGGTGCACTGCATGCTTCACTACTAATAGCAGAGGTGTTTCTTCGTGCGAGTGCGCTGCAACATTTATGCATTAGGTTGCAACTTGCCAAACCCAGTAACAGGGGCGCACCACGCCTCGTAAAAGTGAGGGGTACCAATGGTCTCTCGGCAGCCAATATTTTACAAATGAAGGGGGACCTCACTGAAGAGGTTCCACCACTGTGATAACTGGGCGGAAGTAAAGTTAACACCTTTGCTGAGGCGAGTATTTTCTGCGAGTACTGCAGATCAATGCTAGAGAATGTGATCCTTATCTTAGTTTAGGGTTTTGTCTATGTATGTCTTACTGCTAAATACCGGTAAAAATTATACTTATTTTACTATAGGTTGGTTTGTGTGAACCCTGGGCCGTAAAACACTAGTGAACTCGAAATTTATAGTTATCTAGGTAGTTGATGCTGATTTTCTGACTTGAGCTTGCCTGGAACTAGAATATTTTCAAAGGCGGACCATCATATCTACGTAGACCTGTGTTTAAGCCCTCGGTTAGCATTTGCTACACCAGATTAAGCGTTTCAATGTGCATGGAAAGCGTGCGCAAAGAACTCCCACTCAAGAATTCCTTTTGCATGTGTTCATCCAGCCCGCCGTATTTATGTCTGGTTTGGGCTCGGAATTCAGCTGCCGTCTCCCCTATGTATATATGTTACTGTGAGCCCAGCGCTGAAAAAATTAGTGCCTTCGAGTGTTTTCAGGTGCACTATGTATGATTCGACGCTGATAAAAGTAACACTCAATTCTACAAGTTTGTTCTAGTGTAAGCCGTAGTTCCAGCTGACAATGCTGAAGTTTATAGTTGATTAATTGCTAGAATTTGCACGTATATACATGCATCTCAACGCCGGTAAAGTTTGCTTTTTGCGGGCGCACTATCTGAAAGGGAATATTCGAATTCTGTAATTTTAGCCTTGTTCACTGACACCTGACTGCCGCTGTTGGGGTCCGTCATATTCTAGGTCAGGATTTGGGACATTTAAATAGCTTCCACTAACAATACAATTGGTGGATAAAGTGACCTTGCTACCGTTGCACATCCAGGTTAGCCGTAGTTGTTACACCAGGCCTATCTATTAGTAAATTTATTGTTATTATTAACGTTCACTACTGGTTATTGCGTCTTTTCACAAAACTACAGCACATATTTTATTTACCCACAATTACTCTCTGCCAAAACCCACAACACTACATCCAAATTAGTGCATCAAAATCAGTGATAAAACATCGGTATATATTTACTACAACGATTTATACTCCAGAATGCCGGACAGCACATATTTTATTTACCCCCCACAATTGCTCTCTGCCAAAACCCACAACACTACATCCAAATTAGTGCATCAAAATCAGTGATAAAACATCGGTATCTATTTACTACAATGATTTATACTCGAGAATGCCGGATAAACACCGGCGGGCAAGACATCTATTATGGCTCATTTGTTACTTTGCTCAGAGCATTTGCTTCTTGCTCCACAACAGGCACTTTCTGCTAAACTCCCGATAGACACATGCAAGTTTTAGTACCATCAAGTGTCTGACACTGAAGAGTAGTTGTTATAGAATGAAAATTCCATCTATCTGATCAATTTTGTTCAACACACTGGCCGGAGAAGGTTGTGCACTCAGTGCAGATTACCAATGTTACGCGTCCAACGGTGCTCAGAACTGTTCAATTGCGGTATCATCTCCAAGACATATTTCAGGCCTAAGGGGTCCTATGCGGGGGTTCATGAAGAGAAAACGGTATAAGCGAGGTGCTCTATTGGAAACCCTCACCGTACACATTTATTTTGTAGCCGGGTTAATGATAAAGCTTGCGGCCAGACACCCTGCGGGCCACACGTTTTTGCGAACTGACGCACCAGGTGTTTGTGGCTGCTTCGGCGAACCTTATCTTTTGCAGGGCTTTGAACTCGAAACTGCATTTTCACAGGTATACTTGGTCGAGATCTGAAGTCTGGTGGGGGGTTGGTTGTAGCGGGGAAGTGGAGGGGGTTCGGAGGTGGTTGGGCAGCCTTCGGACTCCCAGGGAAGGTTCAGGCTGTCGGCGGCGACACCAGTCGTTAGGAACGCCCCGGCGCCTCAAGGGTAACTCCTATTACATATGAGCATCTATAAACAATGCCCTAACTCACACGACGGTTCGTGGTACGAATACCATACGACAGATTTGCACATCTGATTCATACAGCTGTACTGTCTCTGTTAAAATCACGAGTAATAGTTTCAAAAGTTCTATCTTCTCTTGACTTTTTCTAAAAGTTTCATGGTATAACCGGATGTAAGCAGAGTTCCAAGTTTTATTTTCATCGCCCCCTGCTAACGATACAGCCGGATTCTACTAGTGTCTTAAAACCGATGCGGCGGCAGTTGCGAGTCTGATGTTCACGAGGCCAGTACTCGCTTGTTCTTGTTAAGATACCTTGGAAAGATATAAAGATATACTTAAAATTTCTACTCGAGCGATCGCGAGAGCATCTTCCAGCGTTCAACCTAACCCAACCACAGGTCCAACCCGGGTTCTGGATTTTTTTCGGGTTATAAAACAGCCAGACAATGTTTTTTCGCACATCACGAACACAAACACTCGCCCAACTGAGCTACAAAACCAGAAATCATTAAACAAAATTTACATCCAGAATTGTCCAAAGAAAACAACCTTCGTGTTGACTGGCTCTGATGCCGCATCGAGCCATGGATCTATATGCCTATGGTTTTCGCGCCGTTTCGTCTATCCAATTAATTTCGACCTCCAAAGCGGTAAAGATTTAAAAATGTTTAAACCAAAGTGAAAATTAAGCGCTGCATAGCGCAACGCAAACGACAGCAAAACAAAGTTGCCTGTCAGCAACAGTAAATTGACAATATTAACGCAGCAAAGGTGGCAGCTGGGCAACAGCTGCACAACAAACAAACCAATGTTTTGTCAAAACCTCGCTCTGGCCGGCGAGAAGTTTTGTAAGCAGCTCCCGAAACCGAGTCATATCGCGCTTAAAATAACTCGTATAAATGCGGGACTTTTATGTTAACTAGAAGCAGCAGGCGGTCGGGAGCGGGGTCGGACCTTAGCTCTGGCAGACCGCCTACTACTCAAAAAGAAAATTCTAGACACTAGGTCCTAGGGCAAGTTGGCACGCCACTACCCGTATTTTTACCAGATCTCATTAATTTCTCCAACCCAAATCTGTTTTTTGTGAGCATAAGCCAAGGTCATCCTTGTTGGCGTAGAGAACAACAATCCGTGAACTTAAATTTTTAGGACATGCATGTACACCCAAAACGATTTTTAGCCTATACGTCTGGTTAACGGAGTCCATTGCGTACTAGGAATGTTGTTTCACAGTCTAAGGGAACGTAATAGAACCTGTTTGCATGTTCAGAAAATGAATAATGTCTAATAAAATAGTTTAGAATGTGGAAACTAATATCGGGTTTCATCTTGATTTATTCCATACACTGGCTCCAGGGGCGCGCCGGTGTAATACATATACATCTCGACAAAATAGCCTGTCCGAATACTCAAAATTGTACCTATTATGATAAAACGAAAAAACTATAGAACAGTACACACGCGGGATGTGTATAAATTTCAGGAACATACTGTACAGTCGGCGCGCCTAAGCCAGGAATTGTTTGGGAATTTTATTTCCCTGCATCGGGATCGGGTCCCACTTCGACTGTGCTCTACCTCCTCGAGTGGAGCTTGACAAAGCATAGGATTAGCACATATTGATAAATCAATCGAATTATACAAATCCGTATACAGGTCATGCTCCACCGATGTAGTATCACACTCCATGCACTTTATGCATATACGTGTACTTTCCAAGCATTTATGGGATTTTCAAAATCTTGGGCTGTTACATATTACAATGGTCAGCCAAACGCAAGAGCAACAAAGGTAATAGCGGCTCTGCTGTTAGAAGTTCATCCTACATACTGTTCTCTTGTTGGTTGTTCTTTCTAATACCAGGGTATCGCTATCTTTTATAATTAAGATCCACTAAGAGCCGAGCTGAGCCTGGTTATCCATCGAAAAAGCCACACCGAACAGAGCCAGGCACTTTTTAAGCTAGAGCCGAAGCTGGTTAGATAAAGAGGTAATCAGAGCGTGGATCTAGACATGTTTCAGTAACAGAAGAGCCTAGCCTGAGCTTAATAACCTTAAAAAAACTCGGTATTTTTCTCTCCAACAGTGACGCGACGGCAATCAAATGACATCTACGTGGTATACACCAAGATTCAACTTAATGGCATGGTCATAAACTTATGAAAGATACTTATTCATATCGTTAGTAAGTAGATTAACTATTGTGATAAACTGCTCAGGGACTAGAGGTGAGAGTTGGGGCCCACAGCCCGGCCCGGGCTCAGCTCGAATTTAAGATCTGCGGGCCGGGCCGACCTTTACCGGAAAGCGGGCCGGGCCGAGCCTGAAAATATCGGCCCGCTCTCACCTCTATCAGGGACTGAATTATTGTAATGTACTTTTTCTTTAATGACGCATAATTTATAACTTTCAGCAATCTTACGCTACTGAACGTCCGGTCCAATGTCTTAGCTATGCGAATAACTTGGTTGCGTAAACAATAAATGAGTTTCAGGCCAATATCACAGCTTTCAAACTTCTACAGACTACAGAGTAAGACATTCAACTAGGTATTAACGAGAATTTGTGTCGTTCTTGCGCAATTATTACCTGATTTGCTCTCACCGACATGGATGTTACAAAAAACATCGTAGTGTACTCCACTTCTGTAACTTTAACCTCAAGTAACTCTAACGGATCGGGTGTCGTCGACGATGAAAATTGATTTTGTCATAGCACATTTGTAGATTTTTCTCGCAATTCATGACGCTGTTAAATTTTAATAAAATTAAACTAAAATGGAAGCCGGTGACAATTTATTGGTTGTTCCTACAAAACTCATACATGCTCATAGGCGACAGGAGAATCATTCCGCCTGAGGCTCAAACCCACCGTTCGTGGCCTCGGCGATTCCCTTTTGGAGATAGGCTGATCCAAATGAGTCTCATAACCAACCCCCCCTCCGTCTAAAATTTGACACAAATAGGCAAGAATCAGGCGAAGTCATGTAAAATTAGCGAAAGGTCGCGGAAAATTGGCAAAATGAATGCCAAAAAGCTTGAAAATCGGTTAAAGAAATTTCAATTATTTATCGCCCCTGACGAGCTGTATCTCGCCATTTCCCTGGGACTTCGGAGGTCGCCCATGTATGATCAAAATGCATTCCATCATCCGTGAAAAATCGGTAAGTAAAACGGCCGTGTATTGCTATCGCTACTAAAACTCATACGCATGGCATTACGCTGTATGCTGTCCCATCAACTGCAATCCAGACTCAATGTTGCGTTCATCCATCCCGTCATATTTTAGACTAGTATGTCTGTGAAGCTTGGTCACGATGTTATATAACAGATAATAATAAACTTGAAAAATTAACGACAGATTACAAGTTGAGTAACAGCACAGTCAGGCTCTTAGGAAATACCCGATCTTATTGAGTTTAATTTAGACCACATATATTACGTTGATTAACAAAGAAATACAATGGCTATGTAGCGGATTAACAATTTTCGACACTCTTAAATATATACTCGTGGCTTCTGGTGAAAGTTTACTTATGCCAAAATCTTGAATAATATAGTGAATACAAACATGAAAACATGTAAATTAACAAAATAGTAAGCACAATTTCATTAAAAGAACAAATTACCAATCAATCTATCATTTATATACAATAAATTTATTCAAAGTCTAAGTGCGCGTTAGACAAAGCTGACTTCAAATATATCTTTATTGGAAAATCATAAAACCAGTCATAGAAAAGCGGTTATATAATTTTACAAAGGCGATTCTATAGTGTTGTAAACTAGGAATTCTATAAGAAAGTCACAAATAAAACGATCAGTATTTTGAGTCGGGGTCAGGTGTAACATTTTTCAATTCTTCGCTTGGCAAACATCTTAAACACCCATTTGTTTTGAAAAATATTTTGTCAACACGTTCACAAAGAATGGTTTAATTCCTGCCTTATAAGTTGGAGACTAAGAGCTAAAATTTGAGAATTTATACCTATAAGTTCACAGGTCAGAATCCGGACGTAATCATTCAAAAACAGTGGAGCATTAAATCAATATTAAATTTCCATGAAGTGGAACTGTTAAGTGGAATAAGTTCACAGGTCAGAAGCCGGACGTAATCATTCAAAAACAGTGGAGCATTAAATCAATATTAAATTTCCATGAAGTGGAACTGTTTTGATGGTGCCGTGCTCATAAAATCAAATATGACGCAAATAATCTTCCATACATTATCTTGTAATAGTAGTATAATGGGACCCGCAGGGCCCAGGAGCCGGAGGAGGAGGAGGAGGAGGAGGAGCAGGATCATGAGCAGATATGTGTGTATATATGTATATGGTATATGTATTAGCTATGTATGTATTAGCTATGTATATATTAACTATGTATAGTATATATATTAGCTATGTAGTATATATATGACTGTATGTGTATAATGTATAATATATTGTATATAACAAATATATATATGTATGTATAATATATGGTATATATATGGTGTTAGTTATGTATAGTATATATATTAGCTATATAGTATATCTATGAGTGTACGTGTATAATGTATAATATGGTATATGTATATAATATTAGCTATGTATGTATAGTGTATAGTATATATTAACTATGTATAGTATATATATTAGCTATATAGTATATATATATGACTGTATGTGTATAATGTATGTATTGTATATACTTAAGTTAGGTGCTCTATCAATTATTAGCCTAAGAGTATATATTATAACAAATATTATATGAGCCTAGTATATATCCGACTACTATGTGGTCATCATCTGAATACTATATAGCTTATTATATAAATATACATAATAGTACCCGTTTAAATAAATATTTAGAAGGGCCTGACTTAAACAAAACTCGCCATGCTTTTCTGACTCAAATCTTTATACTCTAACATTATTCTTCCGTGATCCAGTGCACCCAAAACCTGTTATGTCTACTAGTAAAAGTTGAACACAGCCTCTTCCCTACACTTATGCTGTAAATTTATGATGCACAATACAAAATTAAAAACTCCTGGTCCATGACGTGGACAGCTGAAAATAAGGGCTTCTATGGAAAAATGGTATTTTAAATAGATCTATTTATTGGTGGAAATTCAAAATTAACCAATTGCTTCGATTTATTTATATATGCGTAGTTGCAACTACACGGACAAATACCAGTGATAAAATACATGACGACATAGGTAAAGCTGGGCAACGACTGTCAGAAAAGTTTCGGGCATTATTTTATTGTTACACCCACAGTGCCCTAGCTATGTACTGCTACGAAATGCGAAATTCTGCGTTCTAAAACCAGCTGAAATAAACGATCTGGTACCGAAGTAACATATAATCCTTCTCTAGCTTGGTTCGCAAGAAACGAAACGTTGAACCCGACTTAAACACTAGTCGCCAGCAATAAAATATTATGTAAACTCGTACATAGTATACAGATTTAAAATGTAAAAACAGCATCGAAAACAAATAAACCTGCAAACTGTGGGAAAACCGGAGACAAATCTAACAAAATCGCTTCACTACAAGCAAGTTTACTCTGTCTTAAACACTACGTTTCCCCAACAAATGAGGTATATTATGTCTTCGATCATAACTGGGTACAAACTTTTACACATGATATACAATGAAACATACCAGCGTGCACCAACTGTCTGGTGACAACGCCGTCCAACTGTTCGAAAATAGCAACCCATATGCGTGCAGCAACTACCTGCTAACACCGCCATCCATCAGTCCATCGCGTTATACAGTACATACTTCTGAAGATTAAGCGTGCAGCAATTACCTGCTGACACCGCTACCAATTGTCCGCAAGGAGCAATATATACAGTAAGGTGAAGGTTGCGTGCAGCAATTACCTGCTGACACCGCTACAGTTACTATTGTTATTAGCTTCCTACATGAGTTATTATTGTTATTAATTGTCTTGTGGTAGACATGGTCCATTGGGGTATTTGCAGCGAACGAGTTTGAAATTAATTGCCTCCAAGTGAGCGACCGCCCCGCACCAGGCCTTGCACATCCTGTGAAATCCGCTATGGTTGATATGGAGCCCGTCTGTGTCTAGCAACCTATCGTTTGTTCGATGTTGACTGTCGATAAATTTGTTGTAGAGACTTGGCTCGGTCCAGTCGAAATAGTGGAAGTTCTGGTATCGCAGTTTCTCGTGGCATTTATACCGCAGGAATTGGTTGTATGAACGAAGAGTAGGTATCTGCGGAACGCCAATCGGGGAATTAATGATTACGTGGCAGTGTCGCTCGTGTAGAGGGCGTAGGATGTTCGCCATTTGCCTGAAATACCCCCGCCATAAATTTTGGGAGCGCTGGGCGTCGTTTATGCCACAGTTGATGATTACAATGTGATAGTCCCTGGGGTCTATATTTTGGTATTCCACGACCCTGGCTAACATTGAAAACGTGGCCCAGGACTGGGCGAATACGCGGCCTCAGTCAACTAACTCAACTTGACGGAATTGGCTGTCCGAAAGAAGTAGAACCGTACATCGCCAAGCTGGTGGTGGCAGTATGTTGCCCATCAACAACTCCCCCATATCCTGGAGCTCCATGAAAACACCATCCCTCTATTCCCGGCAGAGACGAAATAGTAGCCTGCCCCATTGGTTAAAGCCGGGGTAGTTGTCATCAGACAGTTTATTCGCCCGTAATCCACAGCCCCATACGAAACAGTTTCCGGTGGCGTAGCAAAAACTGCCCACTTCGTGGGTATTGAGTATTCTGCGTATTTCCCAGTAGAACTGGTTGTTTCGGTGGCGCATTAGTTCCGCCATGATGGTGAAGTAAACCCGAGCAGCGTGGAAGATCCAGCGGGGCTGAAGATCGATGCGGGCGTCCATTATTTTGTTTCGCGCCCATTGTGCTATCGCTGTCGGTTTAATGTTCAGCTTCTGATCACCTGCTAATGATCTTGCTGCATTACATAGTCCGTGCTGCATCAGACAGGCAAACCAGAATAACATCTCGATTGACGTGACGCGTATATTGTACAAGACGACAGGGTTGGTGAACACAAAAATCTGGAAAGTTCGTCAGTATCTGTAACGACAATCATGGAAGGCGCCATAGCAGTAGTCGTAGCAATGGAAGAATCGGTTGTAGTTTTAGTAGTAATAGTATAGATAGTGTAAGCAAAACGTAGTACCCATTATATTTTATAGTTATTATTTACTAATAGTAATACTGAATATTTTACAGCTATAACAATAATAGGAAAAATGTAGCAAATGTCCTGCTAACAATCGAAAAGGAACTGCAGCACCATAGCAACTGCCTGCTAATAAATTCGATGTACTGGTCACAAGCTGATGATGTTACAGCTGCTTAACCATTCATCTAGTCAA
>JASANE010000967.1:0-16902 GCA_030248225.1 Trileptium ribeirensis
AAAAAAAAATGATTTGCTCCTTATATATTTTTAAAATTGAGTCATTTTTGATGTTGTGGTTTGCAGAATAAAAGTGTATGCTACAAAGATTCTACACAGTTCATAAGGTGATGATAACTTATTGTGAGTGGGTGATTCTTATAACCAACTCGTACGTACATTTTTTGCTTACATTCTTCATTATGCTTTAAAAGGGATAGCTGGCACCAGCAGAGCGATAATCTCCTCGTGCAGTGAAATTGACAGCTTGTAGATGAATGAACACATGCGTCACGCCATTAAGTGTAAATTTGGAATGCCGCCCGGAGCTACTATAGTGTCTCATGCAGAAGTACTACCGCCCTTTTTAACGCAAAATCGATGAATCTGTGAAATTTATCAAACCAAATTTATATATATATACCTATCTTTCTTCGTTTTGTTGAAGCCTAGTATAATTAGATTTATTTTGTTCAACGGAACTATATGGGTTGTACGTGCATTTTCTAATCAACTTCCTTTGAATATAACTACTGTACCCGCGCCGCCAGCTCTTGAATGTCATTTCCGGTCGATATCGTCCTCTCGTTTCACGCAAGAGACAAGCTTTAACTGCCTATATATATACTCATATTATATAGCTGCGATATAGCGCAAGACTATTCCATGCCCCTTCCCGCTGCAGAGATATAGCTAGGTCGGCGAGCCAGAACAAATTTCCGTTTTGTAGTATATATCTCCTGAAAAACCGTATGTAGATGACTATATATATGTACAATTCACCATCGTTTGCGAGTACGCACGAACAGTACAATGTATTAATCCTAAATTTAGTTAATTTAGCATTTTCTGATGAAAAATAATGTCCAAAATATTAGTCATGTAAAATTGCTCACTTAAGTTCCAGTTACTAAAGCATTTATCAACTGGTGAAATGCAGAGAGTACCTTAAAATAGCCTAGCGACTGCCTCATATCCAAATCTTACAGTCAAATTCAACGCCATGGGTGTGTATTTTATACCAGTTACCATGTCAAGTCCCCTCCACCAGGCTATGAAGTTCCCCATGTGAATAATTGTATGCTGTTTGTCTTCTTAAGTCTGTAATCTCAGGAACCTAATTAAGCTTCCCTAAAGTACCCTTAATAGCCCTGAAAATACATTAGTACACCAGCGATACTAACGCAATGGCTTTTTACAATACGAGTACTAAAACTGTAGGACCATGTTTTTCTCTATGGCCAAATACGAGTAATTTGGAAATTAAAAAAAAAATTGCAGCTTTAAAGAAAATTGGGAATTCCAGGACACTCTTTTCATGTTTGGTTTCTGAGCGCTTATACCGTATCGTGTTCATACATCGGAAATGCTATTGGTCGTATCGTGTTCAGCACCCACCCCCAAAAAACCTATACATACATTTAATCTCAGGAACCTAATTAGCTTTTTTGAGTAATCCTTAATAGCCCTAAAATAATTAGTACACCCCGATGATAGCTTAACGCAATGGCTTTTTACAATACGAGTACTAAAACTAGAACCACGTTTCTAACGGCCAAAATACGAGTAATTGGAAATTAAAAAAAAATGAGCTTTAAAATGGAAATTTTGCAGGACACTTTTTCACCGTTTGGTTTTCTGAGCGATACCGTATTGTGTTCATACATCGGAAATGCTATTGGGAGGTCGTATCGTGTCCAGCACCCACCCCCCAAAAAACCTATACATACATTTAATCTCAGGAACCTAATTAAGCTTCCCGTTTATACCGAAAATACATTTAGTACACCACGATACTAACGCAATGGCTTTTACAATACGGAGTACTAAAACTGTAGGACCATGTTTTTCTCAAAATGGCCAAAATACCAAAATTAAAAAAAAACCAGCTTTAAAATAAATTTGGGAATTTTTTGACACACTCTTTCATGTTTGGTTTTTCCTAGTGATTTATACCGTATTGTGTTCACATTGAAATGCTATTGGTCGTATCGCGTCGCACCCCCCCAAAAAACCTATACATAGATTTAATCAGGAACCTAATTAAGCTTCCCGAGCCAATAGCCCTGAAAATACATTAGTACACCAGCGATACTAACGCAATGGCTTTTTACAATACGGTATAAGCGCTAGGAAACCAAACATGAAAAGAGTGTCCTGGAATTCCCAATTTTCTTTAAAGCTGCAATTTTTTTTTAATTTCAAAATTAATCGTATTTGGCAATTAGAGAAAAACATGGTCCTAAATTATTAGAACTCGTATTGTAAAAAGCCATTTAGTTAGTTTCGCTGGTGTACTAATGTATTTTCAGGGCTATTAAGGGTACGGGGAAGCTTAATTAGGTTCCTGAGATTAAATTTATGTATAGGTTTTTTGGTGGGTGGGTGCTGAACACGATACGACCAATAGCATTTCCGATGTATGAACACAATACGGTATAAGCGCTAGGAAACCAAACATGAAAAGAGTGTCCTGGAATTCCCAATTTTCTTTAAAGCTGCAATTTTTTTTTTAATTTCCAAATTACTCGTATTTGGCCATTAGAGAAAAACATGGTCCTACAGTTTTAGTACTCGTATTGTAAAAAGCCATTGCGTTAGTATCGCTGGTGTACTAATGTATTTTCAGGGCTATTAAGGGTACTCGGGAAGCTTAATTAGGTTCCTGAGATTAAATGTATGTATAGGTTTTTTGGGGGGTGGGTGCTGAACACGATACGACCAATAGCATTTCCGATGTATGAACACAATACGGTATAAGCGCTAGGAAACCAAACATGAAAAGAGTGTCCTGGAATTCCCAATTTTCTTTAAAGCTGCAATTTTTTTTTTTAATTTCCAAATTACTCGTATTTGGCCATTGAAAAAAAGCAGAAAAGCCAGCAAACGACCAAGCACCGAAACACAAACGAAAGCGCGAGAAACAAAAAGAGGCCAACCCAACAAGCCAAACCAAACCCCAAGAGAAAAACACCCAGAGCAAAAGACAAAAAAAAAAAGGCAAAAAAAAAAGAAAAAAAAAGAGAAAAACATGGTCCTACAGTTTTAGTACTCGTATTGTAAAAAGCCATTGCGTTAGTATCGCTGGTGTACTAATGTATTTTCAGGGCTATTAAGGGTACTCGGGAAGCTTAATTAGGTTCCTGAGATTACAGACTTAAGAAGACAAACAGCATACAATTATTCACATGGGGAACTTCATTCCATAGCCTGGTGGAGGGGACTTGACATGATGCAGACTAACTAAATTTCACACCCCCCGTGGCGTTGAATTTGACTGTAAGATTTGGATATGAGGCAGTCGCTAGGCTATTTTAAGGTACTCTCTGCATTTCACCAGTTGATAAATGCTTTAGTAACTGGAACTTAAGTGAGCAATTTTACATAGTATGATATGGACATTATTTCATCAGAAAATGCTAAATTAACTAAATTTAGGATTAATACATTGTACTGTCGTGCGTACTCGCAAACGATGGTGAATTGTACATATATATATACATCTACATACGGTTTTTCAAGATATATACTACAAAACGAAAACTGTTCTGGCTCGCCGACCTAGCTATATCTATACCGCGGGGAACATGAATCGTCTTGCGCTATATCGCAGCTATATAATACGAATATATATATAGGCGGTTAAAGCTTGTCTCTTGCGTGAAACGAGAGGACGATATCGACCGAAATGACATTCAAGAGCTGGCGGCGCGGGTACAGTAGTTATATTCAAAGGAAGTTGATTAGAAAATGCACGTACAACGCATATAGTGCCATTTAACAAAATAAATCTAATTATACTAGGCTTCAACAAAACGAAGAAAGATAGGTATATATATATAAATTTGGTTTGATCAATCTCACAGATTCATCGATTTTGCGTTAAAAAGGGCGGTAGTACTTATGCCTGAGACACTATAGTAGCTCCGGGCGGCATTCAAATTTACACTTAATGGCGTGACGCATGTGTTCATTCATCTACAAGCTGTCAATTTCACTGCACGAGGAGATTATCGCTCTGCTGATACCAGCTATCCCTTTTAAAGCGTAATGAAGAATGTGAGCACACATTGTACATACAAGTTGGTTATTTGAATTCCCACTCACAATAAGTTATCATCACCTTATAAACTGTGGAGCATTTCTGTAGCATACACTTTTATTCTGCAAACCACAACATCAAAAATGACTCAATTTTAAAAATATATAAGGGTTATTTATTGACAATGCACTCAATGTTGGAACCACAACACGAAACGCGCATGATCAGTCTAAATCTACAACATACGAAATATTACTGAATTACGTATTGGAACGGCCCGCTGTTCTAGCGGCCCCCGTTGACAAAACTACAGCGCCACGCCTGAAGTATTTGTAAAAATGGCTAAAAATCATATTGGGCTTAAATTTTGTTTGGAAAAAATAGTTTAGCAAACTGAAAATTAGCCAATTACAATAATGATTTTGATTCAGCCATTAAGAACGAATAAAATAAAAGCAGTGAGAAATCAAAACTGCTCGCGGTAAAACGTGAGAAGAAATTGGATTGTTTTTTCTCTAAAAAGACAAAAGTCTAATTGCAATTGCGGAACTAATTACATTTTCATCAGGAAGTAGTCAGTGTTAAGCTTGAGAATCCACAAACGAAACATGCTAAAATTAATTAGCAAATACACCACTTATCTTTCCCAATACACCCAACTTAGAGACGTAACCAGAAACTTCTCCACGACGGGGGACTGTATTTGAATAAGTCGGGCATAGGTTAAAAGTACCTAGCTCACATTATCGTATGTTTCGCTTACCCGTCATCCTTCACGGGGAGGGAGGCACGACTCCTTGAGCCCCCAGAGGCTCCGCCCCTTGCCTTACCCATAACATTCCCAGTTAAGGTAGTACGACAAAATAGCACAATAATGTTATTTCCAACCGGTGGTCCGTAGAACGCATCAAATTAGTCGCATGAATACCGCGACGTTTTAGGTTATAATTGCTATGAGGGATTTATGCCAAGGTTTTCTCGTTTGTAGGCATAAGAGTAAAAATCGTAATGCTGGTGAACTATTCTTTCTTTAAAGTCTTGCAGGGTACTAGAAGGAACAATTTAGGACCTAAGCAGATAGTCATTCATCAAAGGCTAGCAATAATAGCTCCGTTTTCAATAGCTGACAGAGCAAATAGTTGATCTCGTTAAACACGTCTATGAAGGTGCTTTAAGTCTACAATCGGTACATACGGTATTTATTACCGATTTCGGAGTTTGTAATTGGCTTCAAAGTATAAATATATTGCCGTCGAAAACAACCAAAATTATTGTATTTTAGTGCCTACCGATGTAGCAACAAAACGATCACAACGAAACCAGTAGTTTTTCGGTTGCTAGATCCACTTAAAGCCACTGGTGATGCAACCTAAGGAAACTTTTCGGTTCTGAATTACGTTGTTTCCAGAGATGTTATCGTAATACATACTTAAGGAATTATATAGTAACTCTGAGTACCAAAACTTAATTTTGGAAAACCTTCCTAAGTAACCCAGAGATAGCTGTGCGCTGGTATGCATACCAATGGGCCGGGTAAGGGCTGACTGACACTGCAACTAACCTAGCTCACTAATGTCGCGAAAAAATGTTGGCAACTCTGAGGTCAAAAATTAAAAAGGCAGAAAAGACAGAAAATTTCCAGAACCGACTTTACTGCATTCCGTCTGCTTATACTGCAGTTATAGTTTAGTTGGCAGTTTTAAAAAAAGAGAGCTTGAAGTGTTTTTTACTGGGTTAAGGCAAAATGTACAAAAAAAATTAATGTCCTCATTGAGTATGCATTGTGATACTACAATTGATAAAAGTATACCACGAGTCAAAATTAAAACAAAAGCCTCGCAACACCAGGTAAGCTTTGGCTGAAACTCACTTGGTCTGAAAAAAAATTCGTTGTAAACTTTAGCTGAAACCCATTTGATCTGAAAACAATTTGTTGTTCTGGTCGAAGAAATTTCAACGATCTGGAGGGTGCCCGCAGTTAGGACCGACAAATTTTAAAGCCGGTCCTGTTCTGGGGTTAATGAAGATACTGTGGACAAAAATGTGTCAAAATAACCATCACGTTGTATGCACTGTATTCCGATCTACCGGTGATACTGAAAAGGCTGAGGAAGCTAAAAGCGTTTCCTCACGTGTCGGGTTATATATTAAGCTTCTGAACGAGCTAGCAACGCATACTTCGTAATAGGTAATTTCCACCCGTTTCCCACCGTCTGGAGTTAGAAAACATAAGCGTTATTTTGTTATTACGTAGGAATTTTAAATTTGTCCGGCTTTGCAATAAAATTACTGCTAAGGCTCAGCTTTCTGAATGGATCTGCAGTAAATGAGACAAGCTGTGATAATACTCCGCATATTATACCATTCACCAGTACTACCCAAACACACAGTTCCTGACAGCGTTTCGATGCTGGCACTTAACTTCTGGGTATAAAAGTTAGCAAAATTTACATTGGAAAAATACTCAGAATTGTTTACATTATGGTGCAATGTTTAAGTTTGATACTGCCGCCTTAAGTAGGTGTTTCAGCAATCTACACTCCGCTATGCGTATCAGATTCAGCAGGTTCAATTTGTACACACACCACCGCACTCCAAATGGGTAGTTCGCAAATTGCAAAAATCATGGAATAACCGGAACCAGTAACTATAACTGTCAGTTTCAAACAGATGTGTTGCCTGATCTTCGAAATTTATGTTATAGTAAACCAAATGAAGAAATGGCGGTGCTATGGATTTAAAATTGTTAAAAATAAATTTCACACTGAACTAAAGTTTTTTGGCAGTGTTGTAGATATGGTACGTTGCTCCAGTATACATTAATAACAAAATTTACAGGCTCACTGGCACGTACCTGAGGCAATTTATGGTAGCCAAACTTATAGTATTGTAAAATACTCAGAATTGTCTATGTTGCGGTGCAATGTTCATGTTTGAAACTTCCACTCTAAGTACTTTTAAACAACCCGTACTCTGGCATCCAATTCCAGTTGGACCAGTGCTACTCTAGCATACACCGTAGATCTCAGAATGGACAAAACTGCTGCTACAAGCAGCCACAATGGCCTTGTTTTGTTAAGGTAAGCTGAAAGCGAACAACACCTACTGAAATTATTTGTCGTACTAACGTTTCACAAGGTAATTTGTTGAGGTAATGTTTTCTTTTGCTTGGTTATATTCGTGCTCGACACTATGGCATATACTTGAACCACAACTGGAGCAATAAATATGGAAAATTTCAAATATTTTTAAACCGGAAACTGAACTGAAACAGAACAGCAACCGGAACACAATTTCGCCGGAACCGGAATACCGGCTACTCTTGGTAAATATATATGTTTTGTGGAAAATTGCGGACAAATTTTTAAAATCGGTATTACGGTTTCGCCTTTTACCGGAACCGCAATCGCAACACGGTTTTAGCATGAACAGGAACCGAAATTCCGTTTATACACTCCCTTCGTACAGCGAATCTGCACTTGTTTTACTTTACTATAAACTTTTACATTGAACTTAATGTATTGAGTTATTGTGACTCTGGATCTTGAAGAGGACGAAGAAGTAAAAATACGAAAAATACTTTTTTTTATCGACCGAGATGATATGTATCAGTTTTCGCGGTCCTCCAGTGCGATAAAACTTCCACTATATATTACTGCACCTTTCTTCTCCAAAGTACTGGTCATTTGAACATCCCATTTAGTCGGTTCCTCGAATTTGTGTCTTGTCGTTTTTTCAAGTTGTGACCAGTATACGGTGGAGAAGATATAGCCTCGTGAAGACGAGGCCAGAGATTGTTGAAATTACAAATATGTCAATTGTTACAACGGCAAACAGTTTTGAGCATGAAGCCTCTGTTTGAACGACGACAATGATGGTGTATTGACTACATTGTGTGGCAAACTGTCCCACAGACTAACGACACGGTGTGAAAAGAAATAGCGATGAACGTCAAGACGTGGAATATCAATCGTTTGCAATTTCAAATTATGATCCCTCGTGAACGGGCAGCCCTCCGTAAAGAACTTCCGAATATCCATGTCAGCTAAGCCATGGGTGATTTTGTGCAAGAGAATGATGTCGCTACGAATTCGACGCATTTCCAGCTTCTGCAAACCCAGGTGACGCATATACATCACTGCATATGCTGTGTCACAATGAATACGTATGTACTTAACGCATGGCGCGTAGACAATACAATTCGAATCCACTTTGTTATCGCATCTAGTTACAGACGACAGCGACAGTTGGCCATTTTGGGGATAAATTACGGTAGACGGTATTACGGGAGACTACAAAAGCCCAAAAGCCAACAGAACTAATCACTTTGCTCATATCGTCAACGGTTTTACATTTTCATTTTTGCGAGATGATCTAATAGGCATGGTGACAGTCCTGTGTCAGTTTTCAGGGAAATAAAAAGCCAAAATAGCAAAATCTTCAAATGGTGTACACACGCGCACCAGTAAATATATCTAAAAATTAAAAACAACCCGAAGGAGCAACCCAACATATAGAAACCAAAAACACCCACCGGCAACGAAAAATAAAGCGCCTCGGTCCGTCAAGAAACACATGAAAGAGATGAATTTTCCTTTAATCTGTAGAAGAAACATTACTGTAAAGCATAATGGTTTCTTGTTTCACTCACAAACTCCGTTGTCAGGGGTTTGTGGTGTCTCCCCAAGAAACCGCAATATAAGGCTATGATGTTTCGTAAGAACCCTTAAATTATTGGTTTCTCCGGGTCTGAAAGAAAATGGTGCAATGTAATATACGCTATAAATAATGGTTCCAGAAGTATATATATGCATAACGACCCGGTCGGCCGCGATACCATTTTCACCCACCGGTGATATGTTACGATGTGTAACCGTTCCGTAACCCAACATCCTGAAGCGGAATAAAGTGAATTCTACGTTTTGTACCTTCAAAAAACAATTCCAAAAGGTACCAACCACTTCTAATTGCTAGAAGCCCACATCAGGATAAACTATCAATCATAAATTTTAGCGATTTTGAAGTCAGAAAACAACAACTGTACATTCATAAAGGTCGAATAGTAATAATCTTATTCCCGGAAATGGTAAACCCCGATTGCCGGTGTTTCAATACAAAAGTAACACATTCTACTTCAACTATTCCGATGAGCTGCGACTACGAGACCGAAAATGAAAGGCTTCGGTCTATTCAAACACAAGAACCTTTGAATTTTACCATCTTAGATTTGTAAAACGCTCGTAACAATTGATAGAGATCATGAAATATATATATAATTGATTTTAATGTCCCCAGCTTACTGGAAGTCACTACATAGATAGATAGATAATACTAATTAAACATGCATGTGCCACTTTAAACGCGATTAAGACCTCACAAAAATTTTTAACATATGATTTATAGAGCTACGGGCTACTAATAAAATAAATCTTTCAGTCCACATCAGCATTTTAACCAACTTACGAGTCTCCAACCCCGCCCTCGACAGTTTCTCCCCACTAACCTTAACCTCATCACCGAGCCTGTTTCTGTATATATAAATAATGAGGTTACTGAACGCGAGTCAAATCATCAGATGGAATGCAAGAAGCAGAGTACATAAAAGAGAACAACGCATTTTAATCATCTTATTTTTTAATGCTTTCAGATGTTCGTGCAATAATACCACTCCTTCACACTGTAAAAGCACGCCCTCAATCATAATATAAGCGGGTTTTTTTGGATCGCTCTGCCATGGCTTTGTATCTAGATATATCAAATTTGGTAGCTGCGTAGATTGTTCTCGTTGTCTCTCCGGGTTTTCTTTCGTGTATATATATATATGTGCATAGTTTATTTTTCGTCAAGCGCAACGCTGAACAGTTGTTAGCTAGGGTAACATTTGTATAAAGCTACTTACATGTACATTCAACACCGAAAAGATATGTATATAAATAAATAAATCAACTCGAATAGAACGAAGATACAATGCCAAGCTTGAGGCGTGATTTTACAGTGTGAAGGAGTGGTATTATTGTACAATGCAACATCTGAAGCATTAAAAAATAAGATGATTAAAATGCGTTGTTCTCTTTTATGTACTCTGCTTCTTGCATTCCATCTGATGATTTGACTCGCGTTCAGTAACCTCATTATTTATATATACAGAAACAGGCTCGGTGATGAGGTTAAGGTTAGTGGGGAGAAACTGTCGAGGGCGGGGTTGGAGACTCGTAAGTTGGTTAAATGCTGATGTGGACTAAGATTTATTTTATTAGTAGCCCGTAGCTCTATAAATCATATGTTAAAAATTTTTGTGAGGTCTTAATCGCGTTTAAAGTGGCACATGCATGTTTAATTAGTATTATCTATCTATCTATGTAGTGACTTCCAGTAAGCTGGGGACATTAAAATCAATTATATATATATTTCATGATCTCTATCAATTGTTACGAGCGTTTTACAAATCTAAGATGGTAAAATTCAAAGGTTCTTGTGTTTGAATAGACCGAAGCCTTTCATTTTCGGTCTCGTAGTCGCAGCTCATCGGAATAGTTGAAGTAGAATGTGTTACTTTTGTATTGAAACACCGGCAATCGGGGTTTACCATTTCCGGGAATAAGATTATTACTATTCGACCTTTATGAATGTACAGTTGTTGTTTTCTGACTTCAAAATCGCTAAAATTTATGATTGATAGTTTATCCTGATGTGGGCTTCTAGCAATTAGAAGTGGTTGGTACCTTTTGGAATTGTTTTTTGAAGGTACAAAACGTAGAATTCACTTTATTCCGCTTCAGGATGTTGGGTTACGGAACGGTTACACATCGTAACATATCACCGGTGGGTGAAAATGGTATCGCGGCCGACCGGGTCGTTATGCATATATATACTTCTGGAACCATTATTTATAGCGTATATTACATTGCACCATTTTCTTTAAGACCCGGAGAAACCAATAATTTAAGGGTTCTTACGAAACATCATAGCCTTATATTGCGGTTTCTTGGGAGACACCACAAACCCCTGACAACGGAGTTTGTGAGTGAAACAAGAACCATTATGCTTTACAGTAAATGTTTCTTCTACAGATTAAAGGAGAAATTCATCTCTTTCATGTGTTTCTTGACGGACCGAGGCGCGTTTTTTTTAGTTTGCGGTGGGGGGTTTTGGGTTCTATATTTTTGGTTGAAACATAGGGTTGTTTTTAATTTTTATATATATTTACTGGTGCGGTGTGTACACCATTTGAAGATTTTGCTATTTTGGCTTTTTATTTCCCTGAAAACTGACACAGGACTGTCACCATGCCTATTAGATCATCTCGCAAAAATGAAAATGTAAAACCGTTGACGATATGAGCAAAGTGATTAGTTCTGTTGGCTTTTGGGCTTTTGTAGTCTCCCGTAATACCGTCTACCGTAATTTATCCCCAAAATGGCCAACTGTCGCTGTCGTCTGTAACTATGCGATAACAAAGTGGATTGAATTGTATTGTCTACGCGCCATGCGTTAAGTACATACGTATTCATTGTGACACAGCATATGCAGTGATGTATATGCGTCACCTGGGTTTGCAGAAGCTGGAAATGCGTCGAATTCGTAGCGACATCATTCTCTTGCACAAAATCACCCATGGCTTAGCTGACATGGATATTCGGAAGTTCTTTACGGAGGGCTGCCCGTTCACGAGGGATCATAATTTGAAATTGCAAACGATTGATATTCCACGTCTTGACGTTCATCGCTATTTCTTCACACCGTGTCGTTAGTCTGTGGGACAGTTTGCACCACCAATGTAGTCAATACACCATCATTGTCGTCGTTCAAACAGAGGCTTCATGCTCAAAACTGTTTGCCGTTGTAACAATTGACATATTTGTAATTTCAACAATCTCTGGCCTCGTCTTCCGCGGAGGCTATATCTTCTCCACCGTATACTGGTCACAACTTGAAAAAACAACAAGACACAAATTCGAGGAACCGACTAAATGGGATGTTCAAATGACCATTACTTTGGAGAAGAAAGGTGCAGTAATATATAGTGGAAGTTTTATAAGTCGCACTGGAGGACCGAGAAAACTGATACATATCATCTCGGTCGATAAAAAAAAGTATTTTTCGTATTTTTACTTCTTCGTCCTCTTCAAGTTCCAGAGTCACAATAACTCAATACATTAAGTTCAATGTAAAAGTTTATAGTAAAGTAAAACAAGTGCAGATTCGCTGTGCGAAGGGAATATATAAACGGAATTTCGGTTCCTGTTCATGCTAAAACCGTGTTGAGCTTGCGGTTCCGGTAAAAGGCAAAACCGTAATACCGATTTTAAAAATTTGTCCGCAATTTTCCACAAAACATATATATTTACCAAGAGTAGCCGAGAGTATCTAGGACTTCCAGCAAAATTGTGTTCCGGTTGCTGTTCTGTTTAGGTTCAGTTTACCGTTTAAAATATATTTTGAAATTTTCCATATTTATTGCTCCAGTTGTGGTTCAAGTATATGCCATAGTGTCGAGCACCAATATAACCAAGCAAAAGAAAACATTACCTCAACAAATTACCTTGTGAAACGTTAGTACGACAAATAATTTCAGTAGGTGTTGTTCGCTTTCAGCTTACCTTAACAAAACAAGGCCATTGTGGCTGCTTGTAGCAGCAGTTTTGTCCATTCTGAGATCTACGGTGTATGCTAGAGTAGCACTGGTCCAACTGGGGATTCAATACAAAGTACGGGTTGTTTAAAAGTACTTAGAGTGGAAGTTTCAAACATGAACATTGCACCGCAACATAGACAATTATCTGAGTATTTTACAATACTATAAGTTTGGCTACCATAAATTGCCTCAGGTACGTGCCAGTAGAGCCTGTAAATTTTATTATTAATGCATACTGGAGCAACGTACCATATCTACAACACTGCCAAAAAACTTTAATTAAGTGTGAAATTTATATTTAACAATTTTAAATCCATAGCACCGCCATTTCTTCATTTGGTTTACTATAACATAAATTTCGAAGATTAGGCAACACATCTGTTTGAAACTGACAGTTATAGTTACTGGTTCCGGTTATTCCATGATTTTTGCAATTTGCGAACTACCCATTTGGAGTGCGGTGGTGTGTGTACAAATTGAACCTGCTGAATCTGATACGCATAGCGGAGTGTAGATTGCTGAAACACCTACTTAAGGCGGCAGTATCAAACTTAAACATTGCACCATAATGTAAACAATTTTGAGTATTTTTCCAATGTAAATTTTGCTAACTTTTATACCCAGAAGTTAAGTGCCAGCATCGAAACGCTGTCAGGAACTGTGTGTTTGGGTAGTACTGGTGAATGGTATAATATGCGGAGTATTATCACAGCTTGTCTCATTTACTGCAGATCCATTCAGAAAGCTGAGCCTTAGCAGTAATTTTATTGCAAAGCCGGACAAATTTAAAATTCCTACGTAATAACAAAATAACGCTTATGTTTTCTAACTCCGAGGACGGTCGAGAAACGGGTGGAAATTTACCTATTGCGAAGTATGCGTTGCTCGCTCGTTCAGAAGCTTAATATATAACCCGACACGTGAGGAAACGTTTTTAGCTTCCTCAGTTTTTTAGGTATCACAATTAATCGGAATACAGTGCATACAACGTGATGGTTATTTTGACACATTTTTTGTCCACAGTATCTTCATTAACCCCAGAACAGGACCGGCTTTAAAATTTGTCGGTCCTAACTGCGGGCACCCTCCAGATCGTTGAAATTTCTTCGACCAGAACAACAAATTGTTTTCAGATCAAATGGGTTTCAGCTAAAGTTTACAACGAATTTTTTTTCAGACCAAGTGAGTTTCAGCCAAAGCTTACCTGGTGTTGCGAGGCTTTTGTTTAATTTTTGACTCGTGGTATACTTTTATGAATTGTAGTATCACAATGCGTATTGGGATGAGGACATTAATTTTTTTTGTACGTTTTGCCTTAACTCATAAAAAACACTTCAAGCTCTCTTTTTTTAAAACTGCCAACTAAACTATAACTGCAGTATAAGCAGACGGAATGCAGTAAAGTCGGTTCTGGAAATTTTCTGTCTTTTCTGCCTTTTTAATTTTTGACCTCAGAGTTGCCAACATTTTTCGCGACATTAGTGAGCTAGGTTAGTTGCAGTGTCAGTCAGCCCTTACCCGGCCCATTGGTATGCATACCAGCGCACAGTAAAAGCTGGGTTTCTTGGGAAGGTTTCCCAAAATTAAGTTTTGGTACTCAGAGTTACTATATAATTCCTTAAGTATGTATTACGATAACATCTCTGGAAACAACGTAATTCAGAACCGAAAAGTTTCCTTAGGTTGCATCACCAGTGGCTTTAAGTGGATCTAGCAACCGAAAAACTACTGGTTTCGTTGTGATCGTTTTTTTGCTGCTACATCGGTAGGCACTAAAATACAATAATTTTGGTTGTTTTCGACGGCAATATAGCTCTACTTTGAAGCCAACTCCGAACTCCGAAATCGGTAATCAATACCGTATGTACCGATTGTAGACTTAAAGCACCTTCATAGACGTGTTTAGACGGGATCAACTATTTGCTCTGTCAGCTATTGAAAACGGAGCTATTATTGCTAGCCTTTGATGAATGACTATCTGCTTAGGTCCTAAATTGTTCCTTTCTAGTACCCTGCAAGACTTTAAAGAAAGAATAGTTCACCAGCATTACGATTTTTACTCTTATGCCTACAAACGAGAAAACCTTGGCATAAATCCCTCATAGCAATTATAACCTAAAACGTCGCGGTATTCATGCGACTAATTTGATGCGTTCTACGGACCACCGGTTGGAATTGACGTTATTGTGCTATTTTGTCGTACTACCTTAACTGGGAATGTTATGGGTAAGGCAAGGGGCGGAGCCTCTGGGGGCTCAAGGAGTCGTGCCTCCCTCCCCGTGAAGGATGACGGGTAAGCAAAACATGCGATAATGTGAGCTAGGTACTTTTAACCTATGCCCGACTTATTCAAATACAGTCCCCCGTAGTGGAGAAGTTTTCTTGGTTACGTCTCTAAGTTGGGTGTATTGGGAAAGATAAGTGGTGTATTTGCTAATTAATTTTAGCATGTTTCGTTTGTGGATTCTCAAGCTTAACACTGACTACTTCCTGATGAAAATGTAATTAGTTCACGAATATGATTGTAAATTCAACAAATATCTTTTAGAGAAAAAACAATCCAATTTCTTCTCACGTTTTCCCACGAACAGTTTTGATTTCTCACTGCTTTTATTTTATTCGTTCTTAATGGCTGAATCAAAATCATTATTGTAATTGGCTAATTTTCAGTTTGCTAAACTATTTTTTCAAAACAAAATTTAAGCCCAATATGATTTTTAGCCATTTTTACAAATACTTCAGGCGTGGCGCTGTAGTTTTGTCAACGGGGGCCGCTAGAACAGCGGGCCGTTCCAATACGTAATTCAGTAATATTTCGTATGTTGTAGATTTAAATTGATCATGCGCGTTTCGTGTTGTGGTTCCAACATTGAGTGCATTGTCAATAAATAACCCTTATATAATTTTAAAATTGGGTCATTTTTGATGTTGTGGTTTGCAGAATAAAAGTGTATGCTACAGAAATGCTCCACAGTTTATAAGGTGATGATAACTTATTGTGAGTGGGAATTCAAATAACCAACTTGTATGTACAATGTGTGCTCACATTCTTCATTAAGCTTTAAAAGGGATAGCTGGTATCAGCAGAGCGATAATCTCCTCGTGCAGTGAAATTGACAGCTTGTAGATGAATGAACACATGCGTCACGCCATTAAGTGTAAATTTGAATGCCGCCCGGAGCTACTATAGTGTCTCAGGCATCCCCACTACCGCCCTTTTTAACGCAAAATCGATGAATCTGTATCATTGATCAAACCAAATTATTATATATATACCTATCTTTCTTCGTTTTGTTGAAGCCTAGTATAATTAGATTTATTTTGTTAAATGGCACTATATGCGTTGTACGTGCATTTTCTAATCAACTTCCTTTGAATATAACTACTGTACCCGCGCCGCCAGCTCTTGAATGTCATTTCGGTCGATATCGTCCTCTCGTTTCACGCAAGAGACAAGCTTTAACCGCCTATATATATATTCGTATTATATAGCTGCGATATAGCGCGAGACGATTAGTTTCCCGCGGTATGGGTCGCGCTCAGTCGCCGAGCCAGAACAGTTTTCGTTTTGTAGTATATATCTTTAAAAACCGTATGTAGATGTATATATATATGTACAATTCACCATCGTTTGCGAGTACGCACAACCGTACAATGTAAAATTGCTAAATTTAATTAAGTTAGCATTTTATAATGCAATAATGATCATATCATACTATGTAAAATTGCTCACTTAAGTTCCAGTTACTAAAGCATTTATCAACTGGTGAAATGCAGAGAGTACCTTAAAATAGCCTAGCGAGCTATATGCCTCATATCCAAATTTTACCATCAAATATCAACGCCACGGGGGGTGTGAAATTTAGTTAGTCTGCATCATGTCAAGTCCCCTCCACCAGGCCATGGATTTTGCACCGCCGTGTGAATAATTGTATGCTGTTTGTCTTCTTAAGTCTGTAATCTCAGGAACCTAATTAAGCTTACCGAGTACCCTTAATAGCCCTGAAAATACATTAGTACACCAGCGATACTAACGCAATGGCTTTTTACGAATACGAGTACTTAAAACTGTAGGACCATGTTTTTCTCTAATGGCCAAATACGAGTAATTTGGAAATTAAAAAAAAATTGCAGCTTTAAAGAAAATTGGGAATTCCAGGACACTCTTTTCATGTTTGGTTTCCTAGCGCTTCTCACGTCTTGTGTTCATACATCGGAAATGCTATTGGTCGTATCGTGTTCAGCA
>JASANE010000969.1:0-11881 GCA_030248225.1 Trileptium ribeirensis
CAAATATCTATTCGATTTTATGAGACATTCTACTGTTTTATTTTATTTTATTACGTATGGATTTGCTAGGAAATTGATTTGTTGGGCGTTCGCAGTAGTATGGTAAGGGGCTGGATTCTTTGTTGCAACGGGTAATTCTAAAATTTTACATCTGCTGTTTTATCGAAAATAAAATATTGTTTCTAATAGAATATCGTTCGGAAAAATATCATTCAATAACATTTATAGCAATAGCTGCTGTGCCAGCACATGGTCGATCTGGCACATAAACCTTCAATTTACCTTGAATATAGCAAAATTTGTCCAAAGAACCCTTAAAACATGTTTATTGCCATTTTAACGATTAGAGCTATTCGCGTTGAAGACGTGATTAGAACTGTTCGCATTCAACAAAAGGACACATCCTCGTCACTTTTGCTATAAATTTACCGAAATCCATCCATCCAAAGATGTGAAAGAGACAAAAAGAAATTTTCACGATTTTCACCTTAGCGCCGTCAGCGAAAACTACGCATGGTTGGACTCGCTCCATTTCAATAATTTTTGCTTTTGTCTGACGGTTCAGAATACGATTTTGGGAAAAACTGGACCCGGAATTTCGACTACTTTCTAATACATCCATTAGGATTCTACTTTTTTATCAAGCCCACATTATGATTCCACTTTTCTATGATGTATACAACTTACAAGGAAACACCAGAAGAACACGAATCACATAAATTTCTAAATAAAAAATGGCAACTTACCACAAATATCCGCTGACGTGGCTCGTCCAGCTGCGGCAATCCTGGGACGTCCTCATACGGTCGTGCAACGTCAATCACTCTTTCCAATTTTGATGTTGAAGGCGACTCTAACCGCTGCTTTTCAGTACCTAACATCGCTTTGCGACATGTTAACCCACCATGGTCTCCTTGCCATGCTAAGCATTCTATATGATGGAAGTTTTCACCACTGAGGGCTACCCGTTTGATCAGATCATCTACTATTGCTTTCACAGCAGCATACAGATTCATTGAACTATTGTCACAAGCAGATCCTTCATATAAACCATTACACGCCAGTGTCACAGGAAACCCATTAGGTTGACTCACCATGTCCGCAATGTTATGAGAACCTTGTCGCCCTGCAACTATACACTTTGGCATGCCCTCAATTTCATCACAGATGATAATGTCAGGGTCATTGGATGATTCATATTTATCATCACATTTAATGTTTTTAAAGTTTAAATTCAAAGGACTTGTTTTTGGCTTTGTGTGCGTTTCTACAATCTGATAATCCAATTCGACAAATTCATTTGATCGAGCAGTTTTATTGAAAATACATTGAATTTCGTCGTCAGGAACGGTATTTCCTAAAGTAGAGCAAGCTAGTAAATAATAATTACAGCATACGTGTATCTGAAGTCATGTATCATGCCAGAATCTGTACATTAAAATTTAAATCTCCCAGTCACTACAAACGCTGCTATAAAATGTGCCGAGTTTAAAGTTCAGAGCAAATAAGTTGAAAAAAGTTTCAAAACAATTAACTCCGGATTGAAACTAACATAATCGTGTAGACTATACAGAGGAAACTAACGCGAGTTTACTAACGAGAGTTTATTTTTATATATATATATATATATATATATATATATATATATATATATATATATATATATATATATAATTACTGATTTCACACAGTAAAGCGCCAGATTGTTAAACGTCTGAGAAAAGATGCTACCAGCTGCTCCTACAAAAATCCATTATAAATCATGTTCATTCATGGAGTGGAATGTGGAATTGCGTATTTTGTCTTTTTATCAACATATTAAGAGCCAATTTTGATTACATCATTTCGAATAATACATTGTCATTATAACAAGTATCTCGCAGCAGGTTGAAACGGCGCGATCACGGCTTCATCTATAATCATTAAGCGTAATCCTGTAAAGGGTCATTTCACGAAACCATGTACTTTTGAAACACCACTTTTTGAAGCCAAAATGAAACGTTTTCGTATGTACAGTGTCTAGACCCTTCCGATATAAAAACCCTGAATTTTTCGAATATCGATGTCTCTATGCAAAAAAGCTACCTGAAACCTGCTACAGGGGTCAGGAAGGGCCTTTTGGGGGTCAAATTTTAATCCGAAATAAATCATTATTCTGTAGGTTAACGCAGTGACATGTGAACCATGGTCTGTTGGTATGCAAGTCGAACCAAAAGGGTCACGGTCAAGCCATTTGGATGTCTTGCGACCTAAAATTGGTGCAGCTAAGGCCCTTATATGGCTAAAAATCGACCAATTTAGAACAAGCCTGTCGCAGAAGTTTTTCTAGCGCAACGGAGACAGCATCTACAGATACCATTTTAAGCTCACAAAACAACCATGAGCGGGGGATGTCCGACAAAAAATTTCAGGTAGATCCTTAGGCCTTGTAAAAATACCCCGATATGGGTTAGTCGGGGGGCTACACATGATGTCGGGGGGCTACACTTCAGGTCGGGGGGCCTACACTTCAGGTAGGGGGGCCTACACTTCAGGTCGGGGGAGGCTACACCTCAGGTCGGGTGGGGGCTACACCTTCCTACAACATACATTGTGTGAACGTTTAGCTATTTCTAAAGATTCTAGATATGGTTTAACACGCTGCTGGTGTAAAACAAACACAATTGATTTATGATTAGCATACGTTTAGGTGATGATACCAAGGACAATGCGCGCAATAGATGTGCGGGCAGGCAGAAGGGTTCTCTAGCTGCCCAGTTAACCGCACGGCCCCATATCATGGTGAAAGAATGATAAACATATATATTAATAATGGTTCTTGCGACCTTCGGTTTCGTTTACTATACATGCGGTCGGGGGGCTACACGTCAGGTCGGGGGCTACACGCCCGGTCGGGGGCTACACGTCAGGTCGGGGGGGCTACACGTCAGGTCGGGAGGGCTACACGTCAGGTCGGGGGGGCTACATTTTCATTAAAATTTTTTAATACATGGGTCGATTCTAGTGTTATGTTTCTATCTATTCTATTGTAAGACTGTATGCTAAATTTGGCTTTTTTAAATTTAATTTTCGGCAGGTCGGGGCTACATTTTGCATACCCCATTTTTGGCACTTTATGACCTTAGATCTCATAATCAAACAAAACATGGACAGACGCTGATATTCTTTTTTTTCAATAACACCTGTACTGCTTACGATTACCGTTATATAGTATTTTTGGCGCTAGTGCACTTTGACGTTATTTATCAACGTACACAAGCTGCCAGATTTGACTTTGGTCGGGGGGCTACATGTTACGAAAAATTTTTTCGGAAGCTTGACGTAAGCTTCAGTGTCGATGCTTACTCCCAAGTTTTTCTGGAAAAATTAGCAAATACAAAAGGATCACAGTGAAATGAAAAACACACATATGTATCACGTGCTAGCGATACGGCGAACGTTTATAGTGGGACATGTGTTTCTGGCTTCATTTGGGGAACCCGGGTTGAGGGCCTCTGGCTCCTGCTATATTAGGGGTACAGAGGTCCACCATACCTCATTATGTCCGTCAAACAAGCTATTACTACACCTCACAGCGACATTAAATTTCCTTCGAAAAGACTGGTGGTATGGGCCAAAAAGTGCCGATGTAGCCCTCGACTAAAATGACATGGTTTCGTGAAATGACCCTAAAACCCTTTTTGTTTGATGTATATATACCGCCCTAAGACCTTTGGAACACCTGAGGACTTATAATACTGGTGTGGTAGAAACTAGTACATAGCTAGCAGGGAGTAACCGGAATTCCGGTTCCGGTTCCGGCGAAAATCGTGTTCCGGTTGCGGCTCCGGCAAAGGGCAATAACCATACCGGAACCGGAATTCCGGTTTAAAAATTTTGTTTGAAATTTTTCACGTTTTTTGCTTCATCTGTGATCCAAACATATGTAATATATATTATACAATGATCAAGCTCCAATACAACCAAGCAAAAGAAAAGATTTTATTGAAACTGTGCGAGCAGCATCAAAGTGTGTCTCATTTATAGCATTCTGATTAGAAAGTCATCATCATTATCATCTAACTTACGGGCACTGTTCGTCTAAAACTTACGGGCACTAGCCTAAACAGTGTCCCTCACCACTGATCAGAAAATTACCTTCTATCTATTATTTTCTCTTAGAATCATATAAACCAATAATTTCAAGTTTCCTACAGAAGAACATGTAACAAACGTATGTATAGTAAAGGAAGGCGACTGGAGACAGAGCGAAAGTGTGTATTCTACGCTCCAAGCTTTGTAAGCATATTCGATTTGACGCAGTATACGCAATGGTGTATAGTGGAAGGCATTTTTTGCTCTGGGTGTCCAAAAATCGACATATTTGATCGATAAATAAACATTATTAGCTTCCTCAGTCTCTTTAAAGTTTCAGAAAGGCAATAATACCACCGTAATACATTAAGTTTAATGTAAAAGTTATTTTTAATGTATTTTAAATCCACTATACCTTGATTTCTTCCTTCATCTGTTTTACTATATATAAATTTGGAAGACCAGGTTCCGGTTCCGGTTCCGGTTCCGGTTATTCCCTGATAGCTAGTCTTACCGCCAAGGCGGTGACTGCTGAGTGTTGAATATGTAATTTACAAAGATGTACCAAGCTATATTGAGCACTAATTTACAAAACTAACCATGAACATCTGCTGTACAAAATGTACCAAAACAGCTATATACCCCGAGTGGGCGTGCAGATTATTACCATTTTTGTGCGATTTGTGTCTCATGGGCCTATTTTAGTACCCGTTTTGACCCAAATCCAAGAGAACCGAGCAGCGAAGCAATGTAGAGGCTTATTTTTGCTCAACAAAATGACCCAATTTCATATCAGATATCTGCATCGGTTATTGAGTTACAATTGTGGGTTTTGGGCCACTTTGACCCGCTTTTTCGGAGCAAGATCTTGGAATCGGTTTTCGCGCCTAACTAAAGGCATAAATAGACATTTCAAGCCTTCAAATGAGCTTTCGCGCAAATCAATCCGCCCAGCAAAAGTTGAGTTATGCGTGTAACTCAAAAAGCGAATAACGGCCATTGTCGAATTTCAAAACTGTCATTGTTATGTTTTATGAAGAATTCGCTTCGGTGTTTTACTATGTATCTCACTCATCCTAATTCAATTAGTGCATACGGCCTATTCTGCATGTAGAGAAATCTATAACTTATCTGAAGCGCAGAAAATAAAGCATAAATAAATAAATGACGATAAGCGAAATTCTTTCAGTAAATGGAGTTCGTCGACTGGCGACCTTAAACTATTTCAAATCCGCTGAAAAAATATAATAGCCATGTTGGATGCTATGTGGAAATATTATCGTAGTCTATGTACCGAAAAACTTATACAGCCGCTCCAAAGACCCTAAAAGCAACAGCTATCAAGCAGAAGACAGATGACATATATTTTGATTCGGGAGCGTCCACCCTAAATCTACTAAAAGCCACTGAAAAGACATGAATCGTACGTGCTAGGCACTAGATTAACAAATCACTTATTCAGCGTATAGAAAAACTTACACACTAGTCCCAATAACTGTCGGGTTTCGAAACAGCCTTCGAGCAAACATCGAATAGTTCCACAACAATTTCGATCAAAACTTTTGGAACAACACGTTTAGCATTATATTGTATATGAACAATTGTTTTTTATATTTTTTCATTTTATATATACTTTCGATTAGAAGTCGAACACGTTCGAATAGTTTTCGAACAAACAGCGGGCATTTCTGACAGTAACTATACCATTATATTGATGTTCTACACGCAATAGACAACCAAGAAGGCAGACTACATATATTATTTTGAAAATCAGGTTCATCGACTACAGAAAATCAGGTTCATCGACTACAAACATACTGAACACATCTGAAAAATCAAGAAATAATCGTGCTAGCTTCTAGCTAACCAAACCATCGTATTCTGCGTATCGAAAAATTTATATATATACCATACTTTATGGCCAGTACGCATTACATAATCAAACAAATGAAAACAGACCATGTTTTGAAAACATGTTTCGTCGACCGCAAAGCCTTTGAAACCCTGGACCCTGGTGTTGGACTGTAGATAAAAAACCATTGTATTCAGCACATTTGAAAACTTAATAAATACTCGGTATGAGGTAAAAACACGAAATAGATATGCCGAAATTTGAGAACTGTATATCTCTGGCGAAGCGTTTACTAACCATATTCGGTCCCACAGCGGCCTCCGTTTTTCGGTGCGATACCTGCCACATGATATTATGGGCTGCGAAACGGCGGTACTAAGCATTCATGATCAATCATCGAAAAATCATCATGAACTCATGCCGGTACCATATTGTCAGATTTGGCTGACAAGTGTTTAAAAATCGTTTTTGCCATTTTAACCGGGAAGAAAGAGTCGGAATTGCTCGCACCTCGTCATCACTTTTGCCATCAAACAACAAAATTAAATCAAAATCCATCCGGCCGAAAATGAATAATGAATGAAACTGAGAAATAAAAAAGTAATTTACAGGATTTTTCCCCTAGCGCACGCATTGGAAACCCCGCTACCTTCACTGAATCGCTTGCTAACCAACAACAAAATTTAATCGAAATCCCGTCCAGCCGAAAATGAATTATGACTGAACGCGAGAAATACAATTGAGATTTTCACGATTTTTCCACTCGCGCCCTCAGTGGAAACTTCGATCGTTCCGTTTCAATGAAACTAATCAATTTACTAATAAAATAGTTTTTACGCAACGTATGTATTATAGATATATGTATAGTCTAAGCCTAAACATACAGCGCAAAATATATTTCATATACTAATCATTAATATTATTGTGATACATTCCCATACACATAATCTCCGTACAGCTGCTTGTATACATATCTATGAAACTACAACTTAGGTTGAATCGTCAAGTAATAACCCTTAACTGCAACAAAACTTAGAGAAGCTTTAATGGGATGATCATTCTAATGACCTATCCACGGGCTTTCGAAATGTGGAAGTCATTACGGGATGCCCATATTCATTTTAGGGGAAATTTCAACGCGTAGAAATAACATTTTCCGCACGCTACATTACATATTTTCAGCTATATACGTATAACTACAACAGTACAAAAAATTTTTAGCTTTGATACAGTCTTTTAGATTTAGTAGTAATTAATAAAAATATTTAGTATACAAAAAACAACAATTTATTGACATTGATAAAAATCGTGGATTCAGCGTAAAATATGGGACGAACATTATTACAGAAAATTTGACGAACGAGGTTTTAAAAAGTTCTCTAACACTGTACTGGCCAGTTATATAAAACTTATTATTAAACATCTATCGGCAGAAAAGATATTTTTTGCCGAAAAATCTAATTGAGCAGAGCGAGGCGAAGCCGAGCGAAGCGTTTTTATTTTCTGTCTGGGAGTAAAAAGGTCGATGTCCGTCCGTTCGGTCGGTCCGACGGATCTCAAGAACTACTGAAGCCGTACCTTTAAAAACTTTTTTGTTTGAAAGCCTATCATGTGAGAGCGTGCACCTGATATTTGGGATTAAAAGATTTTGAGTGGTTAATTAGTAATTAGCTAATTAGTTAAGCCTATGCAGCAAATATGATAATTTCGCAATATTTGTTTTGTTTATTTGAAAAGAGAATCGTTTCGATCAAACCAATATAGGGTTTTTTGGGTGGAAGAATTCAAATATAATATTTTTACCAATGATAAAGCCCTATGCCCTATGCAATGTAGTTACAAGAACATAAAATTGAGTACATTCGTAATGCCACAGCCCAAGCTCCGCTCACAAATGTAGTTCCACTACCGACTAGTTTAAATATTCGTAAAAGGCAGGTGTAGGTGCATTTCTAGCAGGTTTATCAGGTGCACACTTTGAGGTGCACACTTTAACATGATAGGCTTTCAAACAAAAAAAGTTTTTTAAAATCGGTTTAGTGGTTCTTGAGATCCGTCGGACCGAACGAACGAACGAACGGACGGACATCGACCTTTTTACTCCCAGAGAGAAAATAACTAGTCGGTAGTGCAACTACATTTGTGAGCGCAGCTTGGGCTGTGGCATTACGAATGTACTCAATTTTATGTTCTTGTAACTACATTGCATAGGGCATAGGGCTTTATCATTGGTAAAAATATTATATTTGAATTCTTCCACCCAAAAAACCCTATATTGGTTTGATCGAAACGATTCTATTTCAATAAATAAAACAAATATTGCAAAATTCTATATTTTAGCTGCATAAGTTTAACTAATTAGCTAATTACTAATTAACCACTCAAAATTTTTTAATCCCAAATATCAGGTGCACACTCTGACATGATAGGCTTTCAAACAAAAAAAGTTTTTTTAAAATCGGTTCAGTAGTTCTTGAGATCCGTCGGACCGAACGAACGAACGGACATCGACCTTGTTACTTCCATACAGAAAATAAAAAACGCTTCGCTCGGCTTCGCCTCGCTCCGCTCAATAAATTCCCACTTAAAATGCATTTTAGCAGCGGATCTAATCTAAGGCTGACGGTGCATTAAACAGCACTAAACATACTTATTTTAGTGTTAGTATGGTGCCTCCAGCTTAAGTTCAAATTAAATTATATAAACTAGGCTAAATTACCTTGCAGCTGATCCAAAATTTCGTCTACTGGTACACCAGACCTAATAGTTTCAAATATTGAATCTCGGTCAACATTTGGGAAAGCTTCCATTACGTTCTAAAATACAACAAAAGTTGCTCATCGTATACGAAATTAAACATTCTTCTTAACACAAATCAGTCATCAAATGTCTTGACACAGATTCCAAGCAAATAAAAGACCTCAGTACCCGACAGAAATAACCACCAGGCGTCATAATTTAGCGATGTTTGGCTGGACGCACAGAACACTTCGTAAGAAAATTTTTTAAAAATAAGAGATGAGATTTAAAATCATCTTAGATACTCTCTGAGACAAAATCACAAAAACACAGTTTATAACGGAGCGCGAGATATAACATATGTATGTAGGGTAAAGCCGCGACCGTTCTGTCTAAAACATTTTTTACTGATACAAATATAAATAAGTTTCCAGATGTATATACTGACTTCTTGGTATGGCGTCACATGCATTAACTGCAACGAAAATGCAGAGGCCGAGATATCTTGACTTACAGAATTCAGCACATTTTAATTTCTGGCACGCAGAAATATGCGTAATAATGTTGACTTAAAATTGACTTTCTTTTTTTTAATTTGGGCTTTCACAGCGCTATACATTCCAAAAAACCATGCTTTGTTTGCGGATATATACGTACTATTATTACTATTGTATTTGCTCTTGGCCATACCAAACATTAATAAGTACGTACGGTCACGGACAGCGAGATGAAGTTTACTGTTAAATTTAAGACACGGGAATATTATACAGGAATCCCGCGACCTACACAAATCACTGCTAGTTATATAATTCCAATGCTATTAATAAAGATATTAGGATGTTGCTAGTTTCATTATAAATCTTGTTAGAGATTTTGTCGGTTCTGCAATATCATCAAAATAAGTAATGAATTTATTCGATGTTAAGACATGTTAATACGACATAGTGACTGAAAAATGTTTTTCCAAAAACTTGTATAAGGATCCTCGATTTAATTTTCAAAATGCAATAAAGTATCGACTTCTCCAAACCGCAAATTGAGCATGTTGGATAAAGAATCAAACAACAAATATTTGATTTTTGAGTATTTTCAGCAGTTTTTCTAAAACAAGATATTTCAACTGTATTCCGGCATTATTTTCCGAAGCTGTGGCTTTATATGTGCATAAATTTTATAGTACGCTCTTGCACAATTATAAAGACATACGTTCTGATTGCTTCCTCAACCTTCATTAGCTGAAGTAAGCAATATGGACACAAATTTTCTGCAGCCGTAAACTTAGAAACTCGATCGTTTGTACAGTCTTTTGTGTCCCAGTTTATAATGTTGGTTTCTTGTCTTATCGTCTAAAAATTTAGCTGCTAACCAGACTCATTGTGTAAGCCCAGCTGCTTTTTGACAGACGTGCATTATCGAAAAAATAATTATCTATACAAAGGGAATAAGTTTATTTTAGTGTAATTTTACTGAAAAAAACTTCTTTCCAAAACGCCAGCAAAAATAAGTGGAAAAAAACGAACGCAACAGCGTTCGTTTGTAAACGAACGTTACAACACTCGTTTGTATTTACGTTCGTTTGTAAACGAACGTTGTAACGTTGTTTTGCGTTTGTTTGTTCGCGTTTTGGCGTTTGTTTTTCATGCGCATATTTTTGTCCGTGACTACATAATGTAATTGACTATGCAGTTACATGATCGAAATTTGCAACCAACTCACCGTTAACAAATCTTTCTGCTCACTAGTCATATCAGGGTATCCGTTAAAAGGCTCGGACGCTTTTCCACGTTCAATGTCCATTACGTTGGATTGTCCTGTTGAATCATTGTCACTGCGTTCCCCACCTTCCGTCGAAGTAGTTCTGTTGGGTCTTTTAGAAGCCAGGCTCCGATATCGCATCGTTTGGTTCTTCTTAGAAAAATTAGATTGCGTTCTGCAGTCACAGGAATGTTCGTTTAAGGAATAATTTCAGATCATGAGCAATTATTGTATCTCTAAATAATTTTAAACTATAGCTGGCCTCTCCATTAACACTTAAAATTTAGACATAGTATACGAGTGGCCAGCCCCCCTGACTCGAAACCAGAGCGCAAAATTTTTACAGAAGAGACGGTATCAAAACTGCGGGTAGGCAACTGGTTAACCAAGAAAACTTCGAAATTTAAAAATTGTGAAATTCAGGCATAGAGACAGAGGGTCCGTAATTTAGACCTTAAAGGAAGTAGAGCAATGCCAAAAACGAACCGCTTCCTCAGTTGAACAGTCCATACAAAGCTGGACATCCTTTCTTAGAACCCAGCTTTCATTCATTGAAGAAGCCTAAGAAGCCCTTTATATTGGCAGACTTGCTTCGATGAAATGTACATATTTTAAGTGGAGGAAATCTCGAGCGTTTAATCATAGATCTTTCAGAACTTTCGTTTTAAAAATAAATTTCTTCAATAATGAAAAGCCAGCGATGCCCAAAAATGTACATAATTTATTTCGATTCTCGACTGTGCACGTCAAATCGGTTCGAATGATATATAAAATTACACATTTTTTTCGAAAACATCTGTATCAAAGGGATCCAAAAATCGAGAAAAATTTACCCTAAAACAAGACGAAATCGACATTTTTTGACCCAGCTGAGTTGATTGCTACTGAAATTATCGCTGTATTTTCAAAATTCATCAACTGCTCTCTGGGGCGCCAGAAGAAACGACCATAGTTAGTATTCGCGAAAAAAAACTCACTTATTCGAATTCAAGAAATTCATACGAAGGAAGTCAATAATTTCTTTTAAATTATAGGAACGTAGAAATACACCAGTTTTCGATCAATCGCAAATTGTGTGTTTATGAGCCAAATTTGAGATGTCCGAAATAGTATTCCGTAAGAATATTTATGCGAAATAGCTAATATGTGTCCGACGGATGTGGATTACTGTTGGCTGTTGCTTAAACGGGCTTTGCGTACTTAGCGGGGCTTTCGAAATTGTGGGGGTTGCTAGGTGGCCCTGGAGTTACCAAGTGCCCCCTGGCAAAAACCTAGCGCCCCTGGTTCGTGCGCTCTGGAAAACTTTTCCGATCCAAGGTTCATCGCCTTATGGCAAATGGTTTTGTTTGCACTAGGTATCGGCATTTTGCAAAATCTGTTCAATTTAATAAAAATTTGTATTAAAATTCCGTCATGGAGCCAAAAATACCTCAAATCGTGCCAGTAACACTGAGCAATACG
>JASANE010000970.1:0-38802 GCA_030248225.1 Trileptium ribeirensis
TAGAAATTCAAAATTTAGACCGTCCGGGGATAGGAGGCCTTTGACAATCTAAGGGGAAGGGAAGTGATCAGAATCAAGACCATCAAGTTTACCTGGTTTGAGCGAACCATAGCTTAATGGTCGCAAAAGTAAGCTGAAACAAATGGGTTACGGTAGTTTCCGATTATTCGGAAATAACGGACCTCGGGCCTGTTTATCGGCCCGTAACCGTCCAACGGTTCAGATTTACCGGAAATGCCCCGAGTACTTTTCAGTAGAGAATTTTCAGGGCTCTCGAATGAGCCCGAGACATCGCAAATCACTGGAGGATTTCACGAGATATCCTGGGGACAAATAGGTAAACATTCAATCAACAGCCAATACTTACGCTAGGTTCGGTTGGTGACCACGGTCCCGAGTGGATCTGAAATAGGTATATATGGATATATAGTTATGTATATATGTAGATATGTGTGTGTTGCCTGATCTTCGTGTCTCGGTATGTCTAGTTTCCCGCCCCCACCGTATCAGAACTTTTATTTTATAGCATCCAGTGACGCCCAAAGTTGCCTGACCCGCACCCTAACAACTGGTTTTTCTGGTGACCATCGGATCATTGATTGAAAGTATGCGTGTTTCCAAGTAGTCTACCCATCTAGGCATCTGACGAGGCCCCACGGGTCTCGATCTGACCAGTCCTCCCGCTGCCACATAGCTTACTTCCTTGTTTCATAATGCACCACGAGAATTCAACATAAAATTCCTTCGGTTTGTACCAACTCCGTATTTGACCACAAACCCTAAACGTGCTCATGCGACCCCTCATTTTATTTGTCTGCTCCTGGCGAGCACAACGATATCCGGCGGGTCTTTGTCCGCCTTCGCGTTAGCCTCTTATGACCGATAATTTGCCCCCCCAATTTGGCATACCGACTGCAAGTGGGTACAGACTGACCGAAAATTTAACCCCAACTCAAAGGTAGGCATAATGCCCCTCATTGCATTCGTCGCGTCGAGACATCTTCAACGATGCCCGGCGGGTCTCCATCTGCCGCCCCGTTAACCCGGGAGAGCCGAAAATGCGCCCCCACTTTTTGCCGACACTCTCTTTAACGGTCTTTAACAACCGTGATTTTAGTGCCCCTATACCTGCTGCCGTTAAGGTAGGGAAAACACCCCTCGTTGGAATCGTCTTTCCAAGCCGAGTTCAACGATGCCCAGCGGGCGTCGCTCCGCCCAACCGTTAGAGCGGGAGAGCCCGCCGAAACCCTGTATGCTAATACATGGCGGAACCCAAAATTGGGTCCCGACCCGCCACTGCGTCCAACCCCCTCGTGTTTGGTATCATTCGGCCCCGTTTTTCGTCCTGGGATCGAATTTCGCCCCAGCCCCTCGAAATTCCCTCGGGAACCCCCTGTCCCGACACCCTTTTCGTGCCTTTCTTTTTGTTCCTCTTTTTCCTTTTCCACTCTCTTTAACCGACTTCTTTTGGTCGGTTGTCGTCGTTGCTGTCGCCATGTGTGTGTGTGTGTGTGTACGTGTGTGTATGTGTTGTTGCTGCTGTTGTTGTTGTTGTTGTGGTTGCTGTGCTGTTGTGTCGATGTTGTTATTGTTGTTGTTGTTGTGGTTCTGCGTGTTTCTGGTGTGAACTTGAGCGACCTTTCTGTCGCTCAGGTCGCCTGTGTGTCTCATGTGTAATGTGTGCTCATGAGTATTGTATGTATATGTGTTTGTGGATATAGATACATGTAAATATGTAGATATATATATATATATATAGTATGTAAAAGGACACAAAAAACGGGACAGACGAGGACGGACATGTAAAATTTTCTTAAATTTGTGAGTTTTACGGACGGACTGGACACATAGGAATAGGACTGATGGGGGGTAGGTTTAGGGTCCTCCCGTGGGCTCCGGGAGCTCCTGAATAGGACCCCGGATAGACCAAAAGATACTTAGGATTGTGCTGCGCCCTGGGACACAGAATAAGTTCATTCCTACCTTAGGTTCCCCCCCTTTTTTGGGACGTCCAAAGACGTCCTGTCGGGATATTTGAAATTTAACTAGGAATGCTAGGAATTCTAGGAATGTTTGGCTTTATCTTGTAAGCCAACATATAAACGTGCAATGTTTGCACGTTTATCCATAGATAGGGCGATAAAATTTAGCCCCAGATGCCCTCCAATTAAGCTTAATTAAGTGATGGATGAGGCAGCTAACTCGCTAAATAGCAGAAATTTGGCTTTAAATCGGCGAGTTAGCTGGGGAAAAATTTGATGAATGAGAGCTAGGAGGCGAAGAAGACAGATCTCCAGCTTAATCCAAGCAATTGATTTGGAAAGAAAATTCAAAATTTGAAAGTTGACGGGTGACCCAACCATTTTTGTAGAACAGTTGGGGTTTTAATAGTCGATTTAGCATTAAGTAATGAGCTTAAGAGATCTGAGTAATGATCTTCAGAGTTATTCTTGACATAACTTTTGGAGGTTACACCAGAATTTAAGCTGAAAAGCACAGATGGTCGACCTCCGAGTAATCGGAGGGTTCAAGTTTGATGTCGGCGATTTCGATTGAAGCCGACTCTCTCTAACGGGGTCCCAGGGTTTACGATAGCTGTCAAAAATAAAATTTGGGGAATTTTTCGATTGGGCGCCCGGGTTTGACCTCGAAAAAGTGGGCGTCAAAAGAACAACGCCGATTGGATGGCGACAAAATCGCCATGCTTCAATATAGCAGAAAATTTTGAAGCGACGACTATCGCGTCGTCTCTTCGAATCAGTTCGACTTCGGCAGCGCGGAGTTCGGTCGACTTTACTGACCGGCTCCGACGCTTTTGTTTTATTGTATTTATTTCGCAACATTTTCGACTTTCCCGTGCTTTCTTCTTTTGTTTTTGGTTCGCGTGTGGAATGGAGGTCGATCGTTGGAGGACCCGCGTAGACACCTTTCGTCTCGCGGAAGGGGACTAGCTATTGCTGTCCCGGATCAAAGGTTGTAAGTCCGAAAGAGAACTGACTAAATGGGGGTTTATTTTCCCCAGAGCAAAATGTAACAGACCGTTGAAATTTGAACGATTGTCGCATAATTCCACCTCCGATAGCTTGACCAGGCGCCCGTTAGAGGACGTCATGTTTTTCATGTCATCTGAGTACAATTTTCTGTTCCTTGACTAGCCTCCTCGAGTCGAGTTCCGTTTAGGCATCGCGATCGAATGCACGGGGGGGACGTTAGGTTGTGAACACACCAGTCGAAGTCATTCTGATTCCCCGTGGTCATAGGTAAGGCGAATTAAAATGGACGCTTCTCGTCTACGTGCTTTTACATGACTTATTACTCTTGAGTTAGGGCTGTCGAATTATCCTGAGCTGACCACGGTAAAACTTTACCTCTAGATCATAAGGATTCGCTTATTCGCTTGTTTCTGATTATGCTTATGGTTTACCAAATTACAGTTTAGTAGACCGTTCGATGCTCATGCCGCTGCTTGAGCTCGGACGGAAGTGAAGTTAGGGACAGAGGATTAGCCTCTGTCGGGCTTTAGAAAGCCCTAAAATTTATTTTGTCGGTTGAGCTAGGAAAATTTGGGGAATCCAAAAGACTAAACAAATTCTAAGTGATTTTAGCTTGAGCCTAAGGTCTTGGCACTCCGTACGGAGCAGCGTTTTACACAGCATTGTCGGATTGCAGTTGGCTCTCGATTTGTAAGGATGAGCGTTTGGTGCACTACTAAGGTTTGAAAGAGCTTCACTTAGAATGGATTAGACGGCCCGAGATCCCAACCGCCTCGTACGACACCGCTTGCCAGTGGCCCGGTAAATTGACAGCGACCAATCACGTTCTTCTTTTTAAAACCCCTTTAGCCAAACCGCTGAAATCAGCAAAGTTCACTCCAGCCAACGTACCTGACCCCACTCGGTGGTAATGTCGAGGAAAATTACATCTCACTAAAATGAACCGACGACATGACTAGGTACCCCGGTCGGACTCAATAAACGCTTCCCAAGGCACGTCAGCGCACACAAAGTTCAAAAGGAAACTATAGGACTCTCCTTGTCGTAAAGAAAAATCGCGACCTTTCGCGAATCGTTTTGGCCCCAAACAGAACAAGTGCAAAACCCCGTTTTCTTTTAGGAGCGACTTGATCGCTGAGTTCAAGCAGTTTTTATTTTTATCCCTGGTTGCCCGTTAGGCTATGTACTATGTATGCCCCGATTCAGCTTTTGCACGATTTCTCTCTCTCTCTTTTTTTCCATTTTCCCTTGTTAGGTTTAGATCCTGCACGGAGAATTTAAGTCCGCTGCAGAGTTTTCCAGTTTTAACCACTCGACCATCGAGTTATGAGGACAATTGTTAAAATTTTAGCAATAACTCAACTGCACAATTTCGATAGTGCAGTTGAGACACTGTACAATTGCGATGAGTACAGTGTATTAAGGCAATAGGGTGAGTTAGAGAGAGAGTGAGGCTGAAAGAAAAAGGGCAACCAAGAAACTAAGGCAACAAAAGAAGAGAAGGAAACCGACAAAACAAAACCAACCCAAAAAAGGGACACATGACACCCCACTCTTCGTGCTGAACAATTGATTCGAAAGACTTAATTTGAGTGTTAGGCAAACTTACGGGACTAAGAATTCCTACCGGACGGCGTTTTGCATCTGACCGCCAAAGACGGACGCTTCATCTGCCGTATAATCATTATTGGCATTCGTGCCCGCTCACTTGTATTATAAGTAATCGCTTGTTTTAACCGTGTAATTTTGCTAATTCAACCATGTTTTGACTTGTACTGTGCCTCCGTGTTTTCGTACCCCGATTCATGCCCCCTTGTCTGTTGAGATCGTACCGTGAAAGAAACGAACAACCTCCTTTCCCCGCTCAACCCTCGCTTTACGGGCAACATCGCGTTTAGATTCTTTGAGAGCGAACTTCGGAGCACGCCGAACGTACAACCCGAGCTGTCGCGGACTTAGTTGAACGCCTCGGGTACAGATTTCGGTCCGATACTATCGGGAACGACTTCGCTCGCGCTACCCCTAGCTTCTTTTTGCATTAGACAAGAAGGGACGAATCCTCGGATTGGCACATTACTATTGTTTTAACTGGCGGTTGTTCATTGACCTTGCTGAATGCCTGTTATTAATCACCGCTGTGCATAACATTGAATAAACTCTTGAAAATTACGTGACGTGTCCCGTGTTATTGGATCCTCAGCGTGATAAGGACGTCCAGAGGGACGGGCCGACCCATCGTGCCACGGCTTGCGGACGAAAATACCCCAAGCCCTGACTCGATCGGTCCGCCACTCATGTTAATGTGATGTGCACTGGTATTGCAGCGAGAAGGGTCCACAGAGCTGTTTATAAAACCTATTCGCATGACTGTCACACTCAAACAGAAGATAAAATTTACTAGGAAAACCTTATCACTAGACCTTAATACGGTCAAATTACCACATTACAAACTAGATAGCCCGACATTAAACTTTCAGGGCATGTCGGAACCCTGTGGGGGCCACACGGCTACAACATACAAAGTGTTCGGCTAAGGATAACGCAGCAGAACTCAAAATTTACCTAGCAAAGTCAAACTTATCACGCATTTTACTTTAGGTCACGCTAGATAAAACAACTTCCATTAGACTAGGACAGGGAATATTGGCTTGACATCATGACCTGTGAGCAGGTTTCGGTGTCAACCTCCCTGGGGGACCTCAGTGATCATACCAAAATACTAGACACGTGCGCAACCAATCGGGCGGGGTCCGAACACACCCCGTGAAGCGCGCCTGCGGCCTGCTAAGCTCCGTAACTTCTTGGGTCTGACCAAGGAAGTGGCTAAAATTCAAAACTTAGGGTCCGCCCTTGAGGTTACGATAGCCGGGGTCGTATGGGCATGGTGTTAGGAAGTTGCGCCATGCAGCTGCGTCACCGTTATTACACGACAACCCTTAACAAGATTTAATAATGAAACAACTCAAACGAAGCAATCAATCAATTGGCACAAACGGTGAATAAAAATATCCTAACAAAGAAACCGGTAAAATAACAACATTTGGTGAATAAAATCCACTACAATTGGAATCATTGAAGAATTTGGCACAACCAGAGGCCGAATCGAAACAACAACCAAGGATGACGGAGCCGGGACCACGAAACCCGTAGCCATCATCGAAACCAGTAGACCACGAAAACGAAACCGGTAACTACAAAACCGGTACATCAACGACATCGCAACCCAATAATGGTCTCCAGAAATTAGAACGTGTTAAAGACGAATAATGAACTTGATCAATAGGACGTTGCCAAAAGAAGGTATATAAAATTATAAAAACCGGAATAAACCGGTAATAAAAAGAAACAAAAATAATAGTTTTATTGTAACCTGTATGCATATACTTGTCTAACCATTATTATTTGGGGGGTCCTAAATCCCAAGAACCACCAGGATTAACAATGAACGAAAAGAAGAAATAAAATACGGTTGGATAACGAAAGAAAAAATGTAAAACAGGGAAGGTAAATGAATGAAAATAAAACGGAAAAAGAAAAGCGTCAGTGGTAGACGTAGTGTCAACCGAGGGGATAAATGGTACGAAAGAGCAAAAAGGGTCACAGATATCAAACCGGGATACAAAACAAATATGGTTGTATGCAAAGTTAACTCAAGAGCCAAAGTTAAGGACTTCGGTCCGTAATGTGAAAGGGTTCACCACTTCACATGTGCTTCGTTAGCCTCTTGAGGGCACTTCCATATTTCGTTTTGGAGGCATCAGTGGAAAATGCTTAACCAGCTACCGCGGATGACGGGCATCCACCAGGATACCAGGGGGACTCCCGGCCCAAAAAAACCCCAAAATTCCTAAAAACTCCGGGCTGGACACCATTTTCTCTACTATATCCCTCCCTCCTTTTTTCGTCCTTAGGTTTTCATTTCTTTTGTTTTAGTCTTTCGTTTACAAACGAATGCTAATTTGCATAATTAGCATCCGTTTGTTTTATTAGCTAACATGTGTTAGCTTTGTTCATTTTTATTTTATTCAGTCTAGGTTAGGTTATTTTATTCTGGGTTTTTTCTTTTTTTTCTTCGGAAGTGTTGGCGGTAAGCAAGCGTTAGTTCCGGCCTATCTTTGCTACTACGAAAGAATTACGTTGTAGTACTAGGAACAGTTATAGTTCATGGCGATTTATGCGAGTTATATTGTTAATTGTTTTTTTAATATTTATATCTGTTCAATTGGATTATCTAGCTAGCGAGGTGGTTGTTATTTCAAACGAATTCCATTGAATTTATTAGTGGTTTCGGGTCAACTAGTTGTGTTTAACGTTATCTACGAAACGTATTTCTGGTTTTGCGTTCGATGAATATTCGTGGTTGCTGTTTTGGCTCGAGAATTGGCGATTATTATCAAAAACCTTACGATCAAGGAAATAGTGGCGGAGTAATTATTAGATTATACATGGGCCTGCTTTATTCTAAAATTTACGTGAGTGAATCAGAACTAAAAAATAAGTATATACTGTATTAATTTAATATTCTTATCATAGTAATAGATTTTTCTTATAAAAACTCAGCCTAGCACGAGCGTTACACTAAAACCATAACGGTCCTCCTTATAGTTCCAAAGTGTATAACCGGTAGTTGAGAAAATACCCCGTGGAGCTAATTGGGAAGGAAGTACGTGAGTTTACCCTGGTTGAGTTCGTGGCGCGGGACACCAAAATAATTAATCGGGGACAGTTCACGCGGAAGGTTTGTCCGGCCAACTGACTGAAGAGAATTGTGGGGAACTAGAGAGTAGTTGCCACTCTTAACTAGTTATAGCGGGTTCGCTAACTGTTCGGAAGGGGGAACATTAATATAATGGCAAATACTTACCGTAATTCTAAGATCCTAGGATAAGATAATTAAATAAACGTACGGGTCTAGCCGTCCGGAAGGCTTCGTAAAAACCCAAAAGGGAAAAGTAATAGCGTATCAATATCCTTCAGTAAGCCGTCCGGATACAGTTGGCTTTAAGGAACTATTAGCGTAAATCTAAGGACGAGGTTAAGATAATTAAATATACGTACGGGTCTAGCTGTTCGGAAGGCTACGTACAAACCTCACATGAGGATCAATCAGTAATCAGGCGTTAACCCAAATCATAATATAGACACATGTCTGAAAGTGTGTGAAGGTTGCGAGCATACTTTATAATATAACGATTTTAGTTAAAGAATGGCAGTACAGCGTTGTCAGGGATTATACAAATAGGTACTTTAACATCTGAGTAATAAATAATTATATTGTTATTAATTCTCAAAGAAAAACTGGGGTATTCCGACTTAAAGAATTAAGTCGCTAGGTGTAGGCTCAATAAATTAATAATTATTGCGGTCTGTATGCCGAGCGGATGCAGTCACTTTAATATAATAATTAGAATTAAATCTAAGGAAGAGTTTGAGATAACAACCTTAACGCAGTATATGCCGACCGGGTGTACTGCTCAAATTTATGGAAAAGGTTAAGCTATTGAGATATATCGCGGAAACATGCCATTCGGGTGTAACCGAGTTAACCTCACAAGAAGGCGGGATAAGAAATTATTAGTGATAGATAAATCTAAGGGCGAGGTTAAGTTACCTAATAATCGCACACTTGCATGTCGAGCGGGTGTAGTTGTGTCAATCACGCGAGGAACAAATAAGGAAGTTATTAGCGATAAATCTAATGCCGATGTTAAGTTACTTGGCACAGTTGCATGCTGGCTGGTGTGATTGTGTAAACCTAACATGGGGACTAAATAAGGAATTTATTATGGATAAATCTTAGGCCGAGATTAAGCTACACAGATAATAGTGCTGTTGCATGCCGGCGGCTGTGATTGTAGCAACCTCAACAGAGGATTACTAGTTAGCGATGACCTACTTTTAATTCTAAAAAAACGGAAGTGGTGTTTAATTAGTTTAGGCCTAAGCGCAAAAGTTACCGATGGACTAACATGCGCGCAACCTGAAAAGAGTTGCGCTATAAAATAGAAGTGACTGGTGTGTGCTTTATTTTATACTTGGCTTACTAATAAACTTTCTAACTATGGGTTTGGTTTTCAAGTTTTTGGATCCGGAGTGGTTAGTGTAGGCAAGCCGAAAGATTTAGTAAAGTCACTCCGCCGACCGTTGTAATTCACAAGTAACATAACGCGAGCCATGCGTGCTAGTCACTTTGTTATTCTACTGGCCACACCTCGAACTTCACAATCTCCGGTGACGGTTCCCGTCTTTATTTAAAATACCGATAGCCGTAATAAAAATATATATCCAAGCCAGGGAGTAACCGGAATTCCGGTTCCGGCGAAAACCGTGTTGTGGTTCCGGCAAAAGGCAAAAACCATACCGGAACTGGAATACCAGTTTAAAAGTTTTGTTTGAAATTTTCCGTATTTTTGGTTCATCTCAATTTATATATGTAATATATACAATGATCAAGTTCCAATATAACTAAACAATAGAAAAGATTAATTCAGCACATTGCTGCGTGGAACGTTAGTACGACAAGTGATTTCAGTACGAATATTTCATCAAGAATTGCATCATCTTAGCAAGAGTTTGTTAACAACACAAAGCCACTTCGATGCTTGTAGCGGATATTTTACGCATGCAGAAATCTGCGGGGTATGATAGAATAAACCAGTCCAACTCATTAACAGAGTATGGATTATTTAGAAGTACTTAGCTGTAAGCTCGGCTAACATAAATTGCATCAAACACCAGCCAGTGCGCTTGTAAACTTTGTAAGTCAGTCGATACTGAAGTAAAGTAACATATCTGCAACGCAGCCAGAAACTGCGCTCTTGGCGATCAACTGTATTTATTGAAACTGTGCGAATAGTATAACAGTTTGTCTCATTTAAGCATTCTGATCAGAAAGTTATAATCATTATCATCTGGCTGACGGACACTAGTTGTCGAACGGTAGCCTAAACAATGTCTCTCTCCACTGATCAGAAAATTATCGTATACTTTCATTTATGTCCTTTTAGAACATAATATGCCAATAATTTCAAGTTACCTACAGAATCACATGTAACAAATGTATGCAAGCATGTTTAGTTACAAGCACATTCAGTTTGACAGAATTTATGCAAGGCTGTATAGTTAAAGCCATTTTTTGCTATGAGGGTCCAAAAACCGACATATTGATCGATAAATAAACAATATTAGCTCCCTCAGTCTCTTCAATGTTGCAGAGCGGCAATAATGCCATCGCAATACATTAAATTTATTGTAAAAGTTATTTTTAATACATTTTGAATCTACTGTACCTTCATTTCTTCCTTCATCTGCTTTACTATATAAAAGATTCGAAGACCAGGTCCCGGATCCGGTTTAAATGGAGAGTTTCAATTGCTGGCACTGGTTCTGGTTATTCCCTGCTGCAACCCCTACCCTATTTGAAGTCATAAAAATAACAAGAAGGGTCCAAAAGCATGAGTCATCGATTAGGTGATCGACACAGCTCCGCTGCTATTGGCCCGGGGTTTTTGATTTGATTTTCAATTTGATCTAAAAATCAGTGCGGGGGTCGTGTTTACTTTGTAGTCCCGGCTTATATTATTTATTGTATGCCACAGACAAAGAATGGCATGGTAATGGCTACACTACTTATAGCGCTTTAATCTTGTTCATAGTTTGCACACAAAGAATTGCGTAGAAAGGACGGCGTTTGTTCATTGTTTTATCATTTTAACTCTGGTTTTGGGTTCCATAATTGTTGCGCTGGATACCACGTGAATCAAAAATTAACCTGTCTCAATCAAAGTAAATGTCGATAGGTCCCTAACAATAAAGTGTCAGTTAACCTTAGCATTATTATTCTCGGACATATTAGGTATTTCAAGCTTAAAAAAAATTAAGCCGTAGGCTTAAGACTTAGTGGCATATGATCTAATAGTATATAGATAGTGTGTCGAGTGAGAATTCTTCGGCGTGAGTTTAGTATAGGGGTTAACTTCGTGAGTAAACCCGGGGCGACTAATGGGTGTGGATTAGGACGACTGGTCTTAAGCTTTCCTTCTCCCTTCATAACCACCTTTTGTTGCATTCCGTCCCGATGCCGGAAGACTCAGAGAGACAAAGTTCCAACTAGGTCGTGTATGCCCGTCACAACCTAGTTCATAATATAACAGTCGCGCATCACGTCCGGGTGTGCGTTACGTACGATAGGGGTTATTTAACGGTCTTAAGCTTTCCTTCTCCCTTCATAACCACCTTTTGTTGCATTCCGTCCCGGTGCCGGAGGACTGAGAGAGACAAAGTTCCAACTATGTTGTGTATGCCCTTCACAACCTAGTTCATAATATAACAGTCGCGCATCACGTCCGGGTGTGCGTTACGTATGATAGGGGTTATTTAACAGCATAAATCTAAGGATTTAGACTCAGGTACTTATATAGAATTACGGCGTGCTTCCGTCCGGGGAACTGTGTACCAACATCAAAAGACAACTAATAAAATATTAGATATCCTAAATCGTAAGGTGTAATAGAATAGACCGAAAGAAGGTCCAATAGAGCCACGCTTTTGATAAAGAAATACAAAACGATGACTAAACTATCGGTGGCCGTAAATAGGTGTAATCAAAAAAGAAATTGTGTATTTTAAATCTAACTGTTTTATAAAAGAACCATTTAACTGGAGTCTATGGTTTTGAGGTCTCTGAAGCACGAGTGTTTAGAAGCAGTCACACCACATCGGCAGACACCGTTTGCAAACACGAAAGAAAGCGTACCACACACGCAATCCCGCCGGCATTCTAGTTGCCACACATTCTCATCAATCTTCGGTGACGAATCCCTTCCCCTTTTTAAATACCGATAGCCGTGATAAAAATCCCATTCCAACCCTACCGCCGTCTTTAAAACGATAAAACAACATATAACGTGAGGTGGTGAGTGAACGCTGCATACGGAATACCTAGATCAACACGAACTTCAGAATATTATGCGGTCAGGACGACATGCTCCTTCAATATTTTCATAGATTTATTTCCCTACGAATAACAGAATTTGATCACAAACACTATCTATTGAAGTATGTCGTATGTAAGCATTACCATACTTGTCATTATTGGTTTGTCAAAAAGCGGTTATCTCCATTTTACCCGATTTTAGTACGCTTCACGGAAGCAAGGTTATTTTTATCTTAATTTTTGAATTTTTCTCTGGTTGGTTTCATTTCATAGTAAAATTATAAATGCCGATGCATCTTTTTTTTGTTTTTCGATAAAGGATCCGATCCGTGGGTTTGAGTTATAAGCTATAATACCCTCGCGGTTTCTTCACCCACCACCACCACCACCACATCCTTTATAGTCGATTGGTTCTATCGCGCGACTTGAGCACTTTTCCATTTGTCCCTGTCTTGCGTGTCCTCAGTTCGTAGCCCTATCGATTGCATGTCCTCTTTGACGACCTGTTCCAACTTCTTTTTCGGCCTCCCACGGGGGGCTTTCTATCGAATTGGACTTCGACCGCTTGTTACGCCACGCCGCAAGTTCCGCGTTGAACGTGGCCCTACCATCTCAGCTTCCGGTTGGTCAGTTCCGTCTCCAGCGACGTAAGTCCAACGCTGCCCAACGCACTCCTGCCATCCACCGCATCATTTTTCTGTCAGTGGCTAGAAGAGGGGCCACTGCTTCCTTCGTGAGTGCCCAACATTCAGAAGCGTAAGCTAGCACGGGGCGAATGCAAGCGTTATACACCCTCCGCGCACCTTACAGGGCAATCGCTTGTTGGTAAGTAGACTCGCCAGATATTTCCATTTGAACCAGGCGGCTTGGCTACGGGCCTTGGCTGCCGTCCGTAGGTTCCCCCTTATAGTCGATGCTGTAACCGAGGTACGTGAATTTGTCCACTATTTCAAATCTCCTGTTGTCCACCCAGAAGTCAGTTGCCTGGACAGTAGGATGTGAACAGTTGTCGAACATGAAGTTTTCGTTAGAGCGGGGGCGCACTCTGAGGCCAGTGCAGCGCATATAAACCCATTTTCCACAGTCTCGGCAAGACTGCTAGTTCGTGGCTACTACCTTTCCGCAATGTGAACATGGAAACTGACCGGTCTGAGCAGGCTTGTCGTCTCCTCCAGTGACCAGAACTTTGGTCTTCTTCTCGTTGACTTTGAGACCTTTCCCCTCCAAATCACTACACGACACGCGGAGCCGTTCCGTGAGTTGTTGTTGACAGTCCGCGATGATAACGAGGTCGTTTGCGAAGAGTATTTCCCAATTGATTGGTTCTGTAGCCACTCGAGCACGATAGCGAAGAGCAGTGGACTTAGAACGGAACCCTGGTGGACGCCCACTGAGATGTCAAAGGGGTCCGATGTTGTTGTATGGCCCCTGACTTGGGACGTTGACTGTTCGTATAGTTCCATTACTTTGCGTACTAGGTGTTCGGCTAAGCCATGCCTCCTTAAGGCAAATTCCACCACCTTTCTCGGGACCCGATCGAACGCCTTCTCCAGGTCGACAGATGCGTGCCACAGCAGTTTCTCCTTTCGTAGCGCCTTTTCCTGCAGCTGCCTGAGTACGAATATTGCATCTGTTGTACTTTTCCCAGGCATAAAGCCGCACTGACATTGGATGATGTTGACCACGTTTAGTAGGCGTTTCTCCAACAGTCTTTCGTATAGATTCATTCCGTGGTCGAGGAGACGGATACCTCTATAGGAGCCGCAATCCAGTGCGTCTCCTTTGCCTTTGTAGAGGTAAATGGTGTGACTGTTGGTCCACTCATAAGGGATGCCATTTCTCAGAATGTGGTTCATTACAGCTGTCAATTACCAGTTTAGATATTGCTTTGCGACCCATGGTTCTATGGGTACGGGAGTATGATGCCCCTGTGGTTCATTGACCTCAAATTCCTAATTTTATAGTGACGTCCTGGAAGGCTAATAGCTTGCACTTGGTGGTTTTCTGAAAGGAAAACTTAGTGCTGTATTTGTTTTGTTCTAGTTTATTCGGTATTGCGTGATATCCACATATAGCATATCCACGTATGCTATCGAGAGCTGATTTGCAGTGCACGCAAATGGCGCAGGTGTACCTGTACTTCACTACGTTCTACAATCTCGATACAGTTACTAGTTTATGTAATAGTTTCAAAAATATTGAATATCTACAAAACTTTTTCGTAGCGAAAAGCGCATCTTTTTCACCATGATGTTCTTAGAGTACAGCCATGACACCAAGTTCAACACACCACACAATGACGTGCTAAATTGAGAACAACTAAGTATTTTTCTACCGCAACGTTGTCTCCAGTACATTAAGCAAATAGTGTATGTTTAAAGCTAAGCCATTTTCGTGCCATAATTTTCTAGTATAGCAATAGTTTCGTAGTATTTCATTATCAGTAGCAAAGCATTTATCAACAGCAAACCTGTTTCGTTCGGCCAATTAAGCACACTTAACCGAACATTATATTCTTTCCCAATAACATTTATCTGTAGTTCATTTTTCCTATCCCGTGTATAGGGAATATTCCCTACTAGTTGAGGTAATACGCAAGAAGTCGTATTTTGAACCCAATTCAAGACCATGGTTTTTGTCCTTTCTTTCACGGATCCAGAGCTAAATTCCCGGTTCTGAACACATTATTATGTATGCTCCGGGAACAGTTTCAAGTCCGGGGTAGGGCAAGCTATACACCTGGGAGCAAGCTAAGATAAAATGAATCTGGACGGCAAGCTGAGATAAAGCGCCTCTGGGGCGCAAGCAAAGGTAAGACACATAATAAAGTGTCATTCCTAGGCTGGAAAAGCTCGTTTCTAAGTAAAAATCATCATCAGCGGCAGAACAAGGGTACCCCTATCCCGCTTGATTCGAGGGTGGCACTGTTCCCGGCCTCTGTTGTCATGTATTTCATCTGCGAACCAAGAGTACTGCTTACAAGTGTCGTAGTAGGAACTTTATAACAGAAGATTATTTAATTTAGTTCCTGCGATATTAGAATTACGACACGCCGTTCTTCTATTAGTACCCAAGTAACTCGCAAACGACGGGAAACGAGAATGGCTAGTCTGCGCTTAACCATGTTTTCGTTGTTTCAAGTTCAGGTCCCTTAGCCCATTTAAAGTGTCATGATAGCAATTATATAACGGAATGCTACGATCATTTTAGTCATGTATAAAAACCGAAGAAATCTTTATTTCTTTTTCCAATTACCAAAAATGCGAAAACTTGTAAAATTTTCGTAAATCGCAGATTTTAAGAAAAATTATATTGGAAGAGTGGTTTTACGATGTAGAACCCTAATATTCGCCTTTTTTGATCAATACAAAGAAATACAATTGGTTTTATCGAATTCAGCAACTATGACGAACAGACACCGCAAAAAGAATATTTTCGCAATTGAACGATATTTGATGAAACTCCGCTCACAGCCTTTGCTTCGCTTTAAATTTACACTATAGCTGCAGCGTTTATTTCTTCTTAGTATTTATGTCCATATGCATTTTGAACCATCGTTTTAAATTGCAGAACGCTGAAAGATAAAATTTACTAAGTTATACCTTGGAAAATTCTAACATAGTATGGATTACCACGGTGTACATGTGCAAATTTAACATGAACTAGAAAGAACAAGCAACTATATTTGATGAGATCATTCAAAGAAATATTATAAAAATGGAGCTAAAATATTTATACATACCAGCTAGTTTTTACAATGTGGTATTGGTAAATGTACTGAGCTGCTATCGCGATTACTGATAATAAGCATACTGACCAATTATTTTTTAAGCTTTTTGGTTTGGATTTTTCGGCATCTCGTTTTCGGATTAATATGGTACATGGTGCTGTTGAGACGCTTACTGGAGCGTCTGCCGCGAACAGTGAAGTCCGGAAAAAGATATTTGTTTTACCTGGTAAGAGTGATAGCTGAAATTATCTTAGAACTGAAAATTTGGAACGAACGAACCTAGCGGAAGTTCCGCTGTGAGTGCTAAAAGGAAAAAACTTTAAATATCATTGTTATCTGTCGGTATCACTCATCTACGGGTGGATAGGTTTCAATAAATTTGGACAAACCCATATTTTGATTTTATGTAATATCCGGATAGTTTTCCAGAGCCGTTTGGCTATCATCATGAATGTTGCCTCAGGTCTTGCGATGCCGTTGCTTATCTCTGGAGTTAAACTGAGTCAATGAAACTTCATAGATGGTAGAACCGCTGTAAATCTTGCAGTTCCTGACCCCGTGCCAGCGCTGGTATTCGATCGCACGATCTTGGTGTTCTCGGTATCTATCCATTGCCTTTCGAAACACTTTGTCCAAACGATATTGAAAACTAGTAACTCGCAAGCGAGGGTGAAACGGAGCGAGCGTCGTTTCATGTAGTGGCAATTTTGTGTAATCACGTGTAGCAGGCTTTGTGTTTGATGTATATGCTACAAAAATCCTCTGTTACCATGAACCCATCGAAATCCGTAAAACCCTAAACCTGGTCGTCGACCGTAAACTCATAAAAAATCTGAAATCGCACTAAGTATTCGTGCTAGTTTCTAGATAACCGAACCATCGTATCCAGCAATCTTGAAACTCTAGATGTAGACCATTCTTGATGCTCTGCAAGCAATAAAAATCAACTAATTTTGAAAATCAGGTTCGCCGATCGTAATACCGTTGATATAAAAAAGTCAACTTGGACTCTTAATGGCAAAACCGTCGTATTCAGCGTACTTGATAACGTAATAGGCACTGGTTTTAATGAAAAATCGCAACAACATACCGAAATTTGAAAAATCTTTATTTCTGGGAAAGGGTCGACAGACCATATTTGTTCCCATAGCGGCCCAGGGAGTGGTCCCACAAAAAAGCCATGGTCAGCAAAGTTGTAGATTTTGATGAGATGATTCTCATCATCTCGGTTCAGTTTTTCGATGCGAAGCATGTACGATGTGGGTTGAGAAAGACTGATACAAAATTTGGCAAAGAACCTTAAAACCTGTTTTTTTTGCCATTCTGACCCCGAATATGGGATCGGAGCTGTCCGCGTTCAACTAAGGGACACAACATCATCACTTTTGATGTCTAATAAAAAATTTATCGAAATTCATCCACCCGAATATGAGTTATGCGTACCAGAAACGACAAAACGTTGCAAAGTTTTCTCCTAGCGCCCTAACTGGAATCTCCTCTCACTTCGTAGCTCCATTTCAATAGTGGAGGATAGCAGTGCAGCTTTTTTACGCCTGTTGTAACTAATGATGGGCACGGATACGGTTTACCATATCTGGGTATAATTGTGATTATATGTATATATAAGATAATCAACCCGGATATGTCCAATCATATCACAAAATTTCGAAGTTCTACTTAAGCTTCAAAAATGTATCCAGACTTTGCCATTCACTATTGCAGGTGTATTTTACGACGTGGTAACCATTTGAGGCATAAACGTTTTTTGATATGGTGTTTTGTTATGTATACCAATATTTGATGTGTAACTTTCTCTAAGCCTATTTCCGTAATCAGTATCTAAGGTGGACACCATCGTTTCTTGTTCTGGTTACACTGATTCATTCAGAATGAGGTGAAATTTCGGATATTTTTGGTATATTGGCAATTTCAGTGGGGTGCCAGGGAATCGTTAGAAGCCAACTGTAAGGCAGGAAAGCTAGACTCGTAAAAGATGCCAGCTTGCAAGTTAGGTTTAAACAACTGGGCTAAACGCCTAAATTCGGACAGAGCGACGAAGTTCGTGATATCGGAAGCTGGTTATTTGAATTTTGAAATTTTTGAGGAAACATGTTAACAGGATACCATGATGCAAATATAATATCTAATCCCTGAATTTTCAATATATAAGGTAAACTTTTTTGTATAAACTAGGACATATTCCGCAAAACATCCCTCAGCAGATTGAAATATTTTGTCCAGTATCTAGTCTGTCTTCGTTTGTTTGGTTACGTATTGCGCACGGAGCATCAAGAACGGCCCATATATACGTTATTCTGAACGTTATATAGGGTCCAGCACGTAGGTATATTTCATGTGTTTCTAGATGCTTTAAATAGGTTTTGGTCGACGGACCTGATCCAAAAGTCTAGCTTCAATCTTATTCTATTATAATTTGTGACATGCGTAATAGGTGTGGTGTGTTATCAAACCAACGCTCTGAAGCTTCAGGGGCTCCAGATGCCTTAGGGTGGTATAAGTGTATACATCAAACTCAAAACTGCTACATGTAATAATATCTACATAGTGACTACAAATAGAACCATACTAGTTTACTTTCACCCTCGCTTGTGAGATACTAGTCGGTGATGGTGTGTCAGGACATTAGTGAAGATGCTGAAAATATTACGTATATATTTACATTTCTTCAGTAGAAGTTGTTCGTCTTGCTTTCGGGTATTTTCTACTCGCTGTGTGTATTACTAGTCGCATACTGCTAGCAACTACCTATAGTTATTAGTGATGGGCAACAATATCCCGATATCAGGATACGGTTTAATATGTGCATACTTAATTTAACAATGTTGGGATACCACTGTGTACAGATATGTTTTCATGTGACCTCCTTTTGTTATATCTATATATTTTGGCTTTAGTCTGTCAATTTTAGTGTATACTACATTTGTTTCATGCTAAAGAGGCGAAGCCACTTCGTTTAATCGTATCCGATTATTGGAAATCCAAAATAATTTACTTTCAAAACTGTATAGACTGAGATTTTTGGCAGTTGTTCAGTTTTGTTATGGCTGACATTCACATGGTGTTGGTAGGTATTGGGTAGGTAGGAACCATGCTAGGGAAGGCTAAAGTATTTATAGCATAGCGGTCTTTGATCATGCTACCACGGAACCTAAACTATGTACATCATTTAGTTAAGCCACACTGTCTAGGATTTTTATTTCATAAAACGTTTTATTGAACCACAGTCTGCGCCACGGTGACATGGCAAAGTTGCAGCAAGGAAAGCTAAGGGTGCTAATTGCAATTTGTAAACTTTTCATTTTAGTAGTGTTATAACGGAAATCCCGTAGAAATTTGTCATTTTCAGACGTATCCTCTTTTGAGAGTTGCAGATTTTTGCTTTTCTATTGTCGGTTGTTTTCGAATAATCCATATTTCTGAAATCGACCCTTGATGTTGGAGGTTTAATTCGGAATTAGTAGTAGTTGAAATAAAAAACCTACAATGACATGGTTTATGTGCTCATGACATTCATCTCGACACGAGCTATCATTTTTTTGACCACGCTGATCCCATTTTTCTATGCTTTACGCATTGCTTCATGAATTAGTTTGCATTTCGACCATAGTTGAACAAACTATTATATACGGACTTGAGTCATTTGCGCGAGAGGTGCGCTCGCTAACCACCGGGCTAAGATGACGCCGTTGCTCGGATCGTTAATGCTTGTTACCACGGGAGCGAATAACAAGACGCAGTCACACATTGCACCAGATCAACTACATGTGTTAAAATGTCAAAGGTTTCTGTACGTTGTGTTAAAAATATCTTACGTACCAGGTTAAAACAAAAAAGTTTTACCTTATATTATGAAAATTCAGGGATTAGATAATTTCAAATAACAAACTTCAGATTCCACACGCATTCTCGTTCTGTCCGAAATTTGGCATTTAACCCAGTTCTATGGACCTAAATTGCAAACTGGCAACATTTGCCAATCCGCTTTTCTAGTTTACATATGCGATTTCTAGACAGCCTAGACATAATGCGATTCTTAGACAGCCCATAGAGGTCCTCAAGATACCACAAAAATATTAGAAATTTCCACATTATTTTGAATAAATTAGTGTTAGTGTTAACTATAACATAAATGGTGTTCTTGGGCGGATTTTGATGCAAGATAGCTCATTCGAACCGCAATGGTAGATTTAGGTGTAGTGACGGAGCCCGATTTTTTTGAATTTTTTTGCCGTGGGAAAAGTTATGGGGCGAAATGACGTGATTTTGGCTCATTTTTCGGGCACCCCCTCCAGTTTTTGCGACTTTTATCAATAAGTACACCAGGTATCCGCAAACTAATAGGTATATTCCATGTAGCTTTACCAGGGCTTTCCAATGATATATAACAAGTTTTTCAACTACTTCCCAATCTGGAGTCTATAAGCTTATAGTTGGCGCCAAATTTAATATTTGGTGAAAAGTCAGGGGAAATGCACCCAAATGTGTGCTTATTGTTGCTTTTAGTATCTTGTATGGGGTTTTCTGGGCCAACAAGCTCATTGCGAGTGTCAAAAATATTGTGTGGCAAATATGTTTCACACTTCTGCTTCATACTTGGTATGAAAAATGAGATTTTTCTCAAGTGTCTGTTTGAATTCTTTAAAATTGTTAGTTCATTGTTTTTGTACTCATTGTATGATGTTTTGCCTATTGCATACGTTGGTTATCAAAAGAGGCGGGCGTAACTATTACTCATCACTCACGGTTTAATGCTGCACCTGCGTACTGCGTGTAGGCTTTGTTTGAGTGTGCTTTCTACAACAGACTTCGGGGATTGTTCTCACCACTCGAATTCTGGCTCGCAAGCGAGCTTCACTAGTGTTAATACATCACGAAATGCAACCGCAATAGTGAATGGCAAAGTCTGGTATAAGTTTAAATAAAAGTTTGGAAGTTTATGATATGGTTGTCCGGAATATCCTTAATATCCCATTGTTTTACCCGGAATGTAAGCCATATCCTTGCCCATCACTAATACTAATATAAAGAAGTAAAGGCTAATTTTTAGCGAACCATTTCTTGGAAAAATTAAAGTTCAATTGCTATACGCAGATTTATCGGAACATTTTCCTTTATTCTGTCCGTATAGTAGCCATTGTGTACGCCAATTTTTGTTTCAGGTAAACATTGCCTTACAGACTACAGTGTTATAAAATTGAAGAATCCTAAAACAGGTATGCGTGTAATTTTTGGAAATAGAAGGCTGTTGGCTCAAACAGAGGCGTAGCCAGGATTTCGAAGGGGTGGCGGGGGTGTCCAACCTCACGCATGTTGGCGAAAAGGCGGTACAACGAAATTTTTTATTTCATACATCCACATTTACTAGCGAAATGGTCTATAACAACTACTCTTTCGACAATCAATTTTAACGAAAGTCATCTGTGTATTTATTTTGTGTATATAAATTTGGCTAATTCTTGGTGTAAGTTATTTGGTTAACATTACAACATTTCTGACGTAATTATTCCTTTATTTCTACTACATGACAAAGGTGACAGAAAATTCAGACCCTCTCTGGCTACACCCTTGGACCCAGTGTTGTAGTCGCCAAGATTATCTGTCGTTTTTAAGCGGAACATAAATTTGGCGTAAAATCTGCATTTGAAACAGAGCGAGTAAAGTTTTACCGAAATAAGTTCGTATGTCGCCGCTTATTGGTTACGCACGGGTTTTTGCGGCAGATAAGGTATTATAGGTTTTGTGACACACAGAATAGCCGATATTCTTTAACTCCTATTAGACCAGCATTTAATGCTTCAGGGATTCCAAAGGTTTTAGGCTGGTTATACGTCAAACAAAAAGCCTGCTTTAGGTGATTCGCATGCTGACAATTACAGATGAAACTACACTCGTTCCGTTGCACCCCCCATTGAGAGATAGTAGTCTCGGCAATCTTTGCAGTGGTTGTTTAGTTTGACGGCAAATTCAAAATTGTAACCAGGGAATTACCGTACAATTCACTGCCAGAACATCTGTAAGATGTGTGCTCAGCAACATAGAAAATTTACACTGGAATCAGTGCGAATCTCAACTCAGTTAGACTCCGAACTTAATCCATTTAAAAGTATGTGCACCTTGAATTAAATCGCCAGGAATTCAATTCATTTTTCTGGCATTAAGTTTATTGGATTATGATTCCACACAAAGACACTTTGTTTAATTAAAAAAACGGGATCTTGAATCGCTCGACGGGAACCCACAAACCCATGTCGAATATAACAAATTTGTTTGCGAGTTCCCTGGAACAGAACCCATAATCTATAGTATTTTGATTATGCTGAAAAATTTTTTTTGAACTAGCGTTGACATATTGTTGGAAATTAACAGTTGAATTTGTATATGTTCAGTCGATAGCTCTCGCCCAGAGGATTAGTATAGTACCAAATTTGACCACAAAATGCAAAAAAAATTCACGGACTTAGCAGATGGACCCCCTAAATAAAGCTGTTCATAGTCTTTCCGTCTTATAAAGATCGATTAGTGCCTCATGCTTTTCAACTATCGTATGATCAATCAACGATTCTTTTTTTATATTTTAACTGTAAAAGTGTGTACTGGTTTAAGAACCGACATTTCTCCATTGCGAAAGATCTATTAAGATATCGCAAATTTCGATGTCGGTCATCCTACGTCACGTTAGGTGATACAAATAGGTGAAATTTTTTTTCGGAGGAAACACTTATTTGATTATCTGGTGGATAGCATCGAATTGAACCAGTCATTGTAACATAACATCTGCTATGCAACGTCTGGCTATTTGACAATCCACTACTTCAGGCATCCTAGAGGCGCACTGAGATGATATGCTGATGTTATGATATTGGTCAAAATGTAATTGCACTGCCACTATCACTATGAGTATTCTCATTGCGGCCAAAAGTACCGCTGTGACTGTGGCTAGTCTTCATGATCGGATAACCGCTTATATGCAACAAATAAATACTGCCCGCCTGTCGCTCAAGTAAGTAGTGATTCACTGAAACTCTTGGTCAACGTAACAACTTTTTTATTGTAGACAGCTGTGGCGGTCCAACATTCTTGTAGATGCAAAGCGATAACCGCAGTTATACTGTATACGGTAATAAATATGTATTTTTTCAATATTGCTACTGTTGATCTTGATTTTAGTGTGTCATAAAGCTAAACGCGTGCCAGTAAGAGAAAAAATTAACGCAAACGTAACTGCGAAATTATATTTGATTTATTCAGATTCTTCTAATGGAAGGGTGCACCGGTCTGGACCACATTAATTGCGGTATAAATCGGTCCGGTTGCACCGCTAGTTCCTACCCTGTATTTTCCTTATCTTGAGGTAATGTTTATTTATTTTGTTATGAGTTAATTTAAATTAATTAATATTCTTATCTTAGGCGCAGCACTACCTTACCTCTACTGTAAAGTTAAGTCAACGCTGCTGGAAATATTTCAATACCAAGAAAGCTGTAGGAGTTGGTTCGTTGGAGATCACGTCGAAGAGGGTACAAATATCTTTGCTTACTTGCTACATGCCTTTACCTTTATTTGAGTCAAGGAATTTTGTGTAGCCACGCAATCTCATTTTGAAGAGCCGTTGCCAGTTTTGCCCGGCTTAGTTACCTTCCGCAAAAATTTCTTATAGTGACAAATTTTGTTGAAGCGAGGTTAACACGTTATATTTAGGACTTTTATGCTGTTATCACATCAAAGATGCTGCATGGGCTTAGAAATGCTACATTTTGGAATGTCAGCTTAGTTGTACGTGGATCGCTATGGCGGGTTTACGCAGGGTGAACACAAGGAAAGTACTTAATGGCTTTTGCTTTTTTGCACATTCCATGCCCTATCGAGCAATCACTGTGCAATATAGTCTCCATAATCTTTATTTTTCTTGAAATAAATACGATTTTTCGTTTTCGGCTTCGATTCTCACACTGTTCATGTTATCCATTAATTGACCTGGTCCTTACGTTTCAAGATGTAATTTACAGTTACGTAAAAGTTTGGAAATATTTTTATTTTACAATTCAAACAATATGCTTGGAAGGACTATAGTGGCCTGGGCTCTCCACACTATTCATATTATCCATTAATTGACCTGGTCCTTATGTTTCAAGATGTAATTTACAATTACGTAAAAGTTTGGAAATATTTTTATTTTACAATTCAAACAATATGCCTGGAAGGACTATAGTGGCCTGGGGTCTCCAAACTGGGGAGGGTTTGGGCCCATGACATTTTTCGGTTCCCCTTGGTTCGAAACAGGTGCCCCCGGTTCATGCTACCTAGTAAAATTTTGGGTTCCCCCAGTTCAATGCCTCTTGGAAAAATTTTTAGTTTCCAATCGACCCAAAGTACAAAAAATTTGCTTCCAAATAGCTTTTCGCTCCATTAAAAGCGTTTTGGCAGTGTTTCTGACACGATTTTTAACCGTTTTTCTCTTGGCAAAATGCCCCCTGGCAAAATCAAGCACCCCCCGGTCGGAAACAAGGGGGCCCCTGGTTCATGCCCCCTGGCAAAGTTTTCAGCAAATGGAGAGCCCAGGCTGGCAGAAATAACGGTAAGTATTTGTTCGCAAAATATTGCAGGTTTTTAATTGAATTCGAGTGGAACGAGAATTTTCAATTTCCTATTCGTAAACTAGATGCAAGATAGCTCATTCCTATCCGCAAACTAATAGACCTATTCCATGTAGCTTTACCAGGGCTTTCCAATGATATATAACAAGTTTTTCAACTACTTCCCAATCTGGAGTCTATAAGCTTATAGTTGGCGCCAAACTTCATATTTGGTGAAAAGTCTTGGCAAATGCGCCTAAATGTGTGTTTTTGTTGCTTTTAGTATCTTGTATGGGGTTTTCTGGGCCAACAAGCTCATTGCGAGTGTCAAAAATATTGTGTGGCAAATATTTTTCACACTTCTGCTTCATACTTGGTATGAAAAATGAGATTTTTCTCAAGTGTCGGTTTGAATTCTTTAACGTTCTTTTCACGGTCAATTTAGGGTTTTATTGAATTATTAAATTGTTAGTTCATTGTTTTTGTACTCGTTGTATGATGTTATGTCTACTGCATACGTTGGCTATCAAAAGCGGCGGACGTAACTATTACTCATCACTCACGGTTTATATAATGCTGCACTTGCGTACTGTGTGTAAGCTTTGTTTGTTTGTGTTTTCTACAACAGACTTCGGGGGATTGTTCTCACCACTCGAATTCTGGCTCGCAAGCGAGCTTCACTAGTTTCTAAAATCAGATTATTGTTATAACGAAAAAGCAGTATATTTGAATTTAGGTAGGTATTTTTATAAAATGTATGCTAACTATGAATGCTCGGAACGTGTAATCCCGGGTGCCATGATATATCAAGGTTTTCTATATCTGAGGGCTATCACCCGACCCGGGTACGTATGAAATCATCGTAACAGATATAAAACAAAATAATAATACCTAGAGAAAATTAAGTAGCAAGCATCTGCGATACCAGCTACATTCACTATCCGAAGACAGATGTCATAAGTTTGATGTCCGCGCCTAAGTGTGAGTATCGAAAGCCATCTCATAAAAGATGGGTAATATGTGAGCAGTGACCAAGCATATTTTTGGTGGCATCCGAAGGCATTTATGTACAGTTTCTGATTGTTATTTTCGTTTAATAACGTTGCGTATACACCTATTAAAATGTAAAGAAAGTTTATAATTTTAGGCCAGCTTGATATTCCTTGCTGTATGTGGGTCGAATTGCATCATTTAACTGCACAGGATCCCTGCACCACATGGAAATCCTTGAAAATTTTATATCTGTCTATAAAACCTGGAATACCTGGAAAACTAGATACATTGCTCGGAATAATAGTAATATTTTATGCCACTAAATATTTTTCCAGGATTAGCCCTAAACCGAAATTGTTTGGTGCTTTTGTTGCTATTTTGAATTATACTATCTATGAAGCCGGCTTGCCCCCACCCTTCCGAATAGTGAGGTTTGGAAACTTTGATGGGGTGGGACAATAATCATTCTCGGGAAAATTTGAAGGTGGGGGACCAAAATTTTGTTTTATATACTGTTTTTCCCAACACTATTATATGCAATATTGCAATTGCAGCGACGGCCTATGGGAGCTTAGCAAATCCGATACTGACTCGCTGTTTTGATGAATCCGAACTCCTACACGGAGGATAAACAGACATCTTCTGTAACTGCTATAATGCAACTGAATCTAAAGCTCAAATATGCTTATTAACCCGAATATATATATTTGAACTATATTGGAGTAACTTTGTACAAACACCTGAGCGGCTTTTCCTTCGCTCGGGTTAATGTCTTTATAATTTCCGAACGAGCCACGGTTTGGCCGGGCTCAAGAATTAAAACGAGAGATCTAAAGGGTCTCTATTTACAAAACAAAAGTTATCAAAATTCCTCGAAGCAATTTTGAGTTATGAACAATTGAAATTTCAGGTGGAGAACCCTTTTTGTGTCAGTGGGCTCAGGAACCCGGTAAAATTATTTTAACCTTAGGGTTCCATTTAGAAGACCGCGCAAGGTCACTTTAATTAAGTTTGGTTCCTACTGATGTATTTTCAAATTGCAAATCTGTAAATGTGTATATCTGGTAAAATCTCTATGTAAATCGTGAGCATAACAGTCTTCTCAAAAATCGAAATAACAGCAAGAATCTGTACGTGATAACTATAAATATTTTTTAGAAAATCTTTATTTCACCTCGGTTGACTCATTGTTCTAGCTCCTAACTCGACTCAGGGAATTATGTAAAGTTAACTCTCCTCCAGTGTCGCGTTTATTTTGTACCCTAACTCATGACCCAGGCGAATGGCAGAATAACTTTAGTGCGAATGAAAAGTTTCCTATGGTTAGGCTCCCACAGTGGACGGACAACGGAGGACAGGACGGGGCGGACATACAGAGAAAGAGCGACGGCTAATAAAATACTACTCTGGAAGGACAAACTTTCCGTTTCTCACATAGGCTAGTCTGCGAATTTTTCGCATACCCACGTAACCATCACACAAGCATAAAATTACAATTAAAACAAGCGTCGGAGCCCGACAGTAAAGTTGTCCGAATTCCGCGCTGCCGAAGTCAAATCAAATCCGATATTCTAGTCGACAAAACTAATCCCAAGTGTTGGTTCATTTGTTTCCAGTCTCCGACCAATAGAGACAATTTAATCAAGACCGGGATTTTGGTCTGTTCTTGATGTATCCAGTGAAAGTTTAAAATTGGGACTGCTACCCAGGGTTTTTTTGGTCAAAAACATGTTCTTTTGAACACAATTTCTTATAAATTAACACCAAATTTTAAAAACGACCATAATGAATAGGAACATTTAACCCCAGCAGAACCATCGTTCTAAACCGAGTTTTGTTTGCAATGCTTAAGACTATATGATTCGTAATGTTCATAAGCTATTATTCATATGTATATATAAAGAAATTATACACCAAACACTTTAGTTATGTATGTATCTAATGTAGCTTAAGTAATACACCCACATACACCTATGTAATATATGCTAGTTTGGTTACGTATAAGGGCATATCTAAGCGGTCATAGTTAGTTGTAATATAGACCAGTCATGCTTAAACATGAACACTCACGATTATAAATGACCGAATTTTTGAACAGTACAATTTTTGAAAAAATCCTGCTGGTACCGTTAACTGGTGGCGGTCCCAAGCCAAACGTAATTCCTCTGGATTAGGGGTAATTAAGACGTTAGTTAATTTTGACTTTGGAATCCCATCCGTGGTCTCAGACCTACGTCAGCAAATTCGTAGATATTTGCTAGGATTTCTCCAAATTTTTCAGACACTTAAATCTCGTTAACTCTTATCTCTCCCAAAAACAAATTTTCAATTTAATCCCACTTTATATAATAATTATAATAAATTACTAGTATTAATATTAGTAAAAGTTTACTTAATATATAAATTTCTGTTATTAACTACAGACTGTATTATTTTATAATTATGTAATATGCCAGACAGATATATCACCTTGTAAACAACTTCCCCCGGGTTGGCGCGCCAGCGCTTCGTTTGTCCGCGATTTCCAATTCGGCCGATCTTACTCGTGTAGTATTTGGATTGGTCGGCTCCGCCATGTTCGCCATACCACATCCGTGAAAGCACGCTCCATATCTGATACTAGCAGGTGTCTCCAGCTGACGACAGCTCTTCCGCGTGGCGTTTTCCAAGAGGGCGGTGGCACTGTTAGTAGAGCCTGCTTTGGTAGTATGTCATCTTGCATGCGCAGCACGTACCCTACCAATTTCAGCCGTCGCTTTTCAATCTCAGTTCCGAGTTGCGTTCGTTCACCGCTCATGTGCAGGTCGATGCAGGACACGTGGTCGAGCCTAGAGATGCCCAATATTCGTCTGAGACACGATTGCTTTAAGATATTTAAGGCTTGCATGTCTTCGGCTTTGACTGACCATGTCTTGGTGCCGTAAAGCAACGTTTGACGCATGCATGCTTCGTAGACCTTCATTTTGATTGTTATCGTAATCTTTGGTTTGCCCCATAGGTCTTTCTGTAATCGGATGACCGCGGCTGCCGCAAAACGATTTCTTATGTCTGTCGCTGACTACCCGGAACCTGTGATTACCGATCCCAGATAACAGAACGAGTTGACATTCTCAATGGGTTCATCGTCGAGGAAAATATTCGGTGTTGTTGAGCAGCAGCACGTCATGATCTGCGACTTTCGGGCGTTGATTTTTGGCCCAACTCTGTTGTCACATCGTTGTATATCTATTGCGATATATATATATACTTAAAATATATATATAAATTATGCTATTTTATTAGTTAATACTTACTTATCAGAACGTAGTGGAACGTAGTGTAGATTATGTGTTGAAGGGGTGAAATCTTTTAAATTCCGTCTGTATGTACTTACTTCTTACTTCTGATACTTCTGATCTTCCACTGTACTTTGATGAGTATGTTGATAGGAGCATTTGATCAAACAGTGGTCGATTGAGGTGAGTTAGAAGCTGGAATTCCGGCTAGCAAGGCATCGATTATATCATGACATCTTGGCGCTAGAATTAAGATTAAACAGCGGCAGCAGCAGTCATAGTTCGGGTAAGACGTTGGCTGAGTGGAGACGTCGTTTGAACGTTGCGAAGGACGGGGCAGTGACCACTTCCAAGGGGAGTGCATTCCAAAAACTGACGACCCGGTAAGCAAAGAAGAATTTAGCATAATCATGACGTGGTGAGAACACAGTGCGGAGTTTAAAAGAGTGTCCCCGTGTACCAGCATAGATGGCAGTTTCAAAGAGACGTCTCCATTCATAATCAAGTAAGCCATGTCGTAATTTGTACACAAGTATTAAGTCTTGTCTTAGGCGTCTTGTAGATAACTTTTGTAAACCAAGAAATTTCAGTCTATTGTTGTAGTCAACATTATACAGACCAAACACTAACTTCGTCGCCTTACGTTGGACTTTTCAATTAACGTGATGTCACATAAGTTATGTGGACTCCATACCTCTGATCCGTATTCAACAATGGGCCTAACTAGGCTTTTATACAAAGGAAGAAAGACATCTTTGTCCATCAAACCGAACACACGCTTCAAAGTAAACATAACAGATAGGGCCATTTTAGTAACATGTTTACAATGATATGAAAACTTAAGATCATTTGATATAAAAACACCTAAATCACGAACTTCACTTGATTTCCCAACAATAATATTATTAACGTAATAATTGTGTTGGTTGTTATTTCCACCGAAATGTAAAAGATTACATTTTTCAGGTGCAAACGCTATACCATTATCGGCAGCCCATTGAACAACACTATTAATTGAGCTTTGAAAGCTTTTAACGTCTGTTATTTCAGTTTGTTTAAAAATTGTATGTGCTAAGTGAGTGTCATCTGCAAATTTACCCAGAAAACAGTTAGTGACATCATCTATGTCGCCCATATACATAATAAACACTGACCCTTGCGGTACTCCACTACTTACTGTGATAGCACTAGATACAGCACTGCCAATTTTTACCCGTTGCGTACGGGCTGTTAAAAACGGCTTAATCCAGGCTAGCAGTGGGTTGCCAATCCCAAAATTACATAGTTTAGATAATAAGCGCGCATGTGTGTGTTTGTGGGCCATAACTCGGGAACAGCTTAATCGATTTTCATAATCTTGGGCTCATTCGAACCGTCATAGTTGATTTATCGTGTACATCCCCGAGCGTTTTTTGATCTGGGGTCTGGTTCCGGTGTGAGGTGTCAAAATGTGGGTTTTTACCTCATTTTAGTACCCTTCACGGAAGCGAGGATTTTTGTCTTAACTTTCGAATTTTTTTTCTCTGCTTGGTTTAATTTTATAGTAAAATGATAAATGCGATGCCTCTTTTTTGATTTTCGATTAAGGCTCCGGTTCATGGGGTTTGAGGTACGGCAGCCCCGTGGTTCCTCGACGCAAAATTCGAAAATTTGTTTTGACGTCCTGGGCAGCTGAAAAGTTTAGTTGGGGGTTTTCGGGCATGACAAACTCAGTGCTGGTGTTTTTGGTCTCCGATCCATGGTTGTATGGGTACGGTGGTATGGCGCCGCCATGGTTTATCGACCCAAAATTTCTAATTTTACTGTTAGTCCTGGGAGGCTGATAGCTTGGACTTGGGGATTTTGGGCCATCAAGTTATTGCCGGTGTCAGTTTTGTTCTAACTTGTGCGGTATTGTGTGATATTAACATTAGCATATCGACGTATGCTACCGAGAGCTGATTGGCTGTGCACACAAAAGACGTAGGTGTATCAATGCTTCACTACGTTCTGCAATCTCGACAGAGTATATTAATAAACTATAGTTTTAATGCTAAATTTGGGTGGGCATAGCGAGCTCTTACCAGGCTCAAATGAACCCTAGAGTCCGTGAAACCTCGCTCCAATTATACCGATGAATATGTAATAATTACAGAAATAACTATTTCTAATTCGTTCAAATATCCATATCTCGAATGTAGTTCCAGTCATTCCCAATAAATATCTGGATTTCGAACATATTCGCACGAGGTCATTCTCATTGGAAAGAACAAAAAGTTTTGTACCAGACCAGCCAGCCTCCTCCAACGAATTCTAAACCGTTCCGGAGTTATGGATCGCACTGGTAATCATTCCGAATTCCGAGGATTCGGAATTGACATTACAAACTCAATTTGTATCTTAATGTTTTCCAGTGTCCATAGAGAAAATTAAGACTGGTGTTATATTTAGCCTTTTCGGATTCTCTTAAATTTTCTGTTCGCTGCACGGCGAACTGTCAGAATTCGGGACGTCTTTTTCACGTGTATGGGCGGTCGGGACGGGTTCCCTAAGAGCAATTTTCTCTTTCTCGCTGCCTAAATTCGCTTGCTGTCGTGTCAAATTTTATGAGCCGAATGAGTTACCGAATCACACAATTTTGGTACGAATTGCGGTCGGGAATGGTAAGGTTCTCGAAATACCTCACCAAAATCGACCGGTCGTATAGATATACAGAATAACGTCAAATCACCGTACTGTTCATAATTAATATAGTTATACTCAATATTGGTGAGCTCGGAGCGATAAGGTACCGCGAGATACCCTACCTGACTAGGCCGACCAGAAACACATTAGCAAAACTTCAAATTGTTAACATACGAACGAAAAGGTTACGTATGTGAGTTTCGTATGGCTAGTACAAATTCTAGTAATATTCATGGAGTTAACCAAATGAAATTAAACAATTGTACAGTGAAGATACAAATCTAATCGTATATACACTAGGTAACCACATATCATATTGTTCATACACTTTTAGCAATAGATAATATGACTACAGCGACAAATCCTACAGCCGACAAGGTAACAATAGGTCATACAACTTGGAACGACGGCTTATACAGTGATAATAATTTCATACAAATGTAACTTGGTTCATACAATTATAACTTGTTCAAGATAATAAGCGATCATGCAAATACAACTTCTACAAATAGTGCTAAATTTGTTAAGGTCACCAGTACTCAGTCAGTTTATACTTGGTTACACATATGCATATACTCGCTTGGAGAAAGGGAACTAGGAATTTCTATAGAGGCTTAGGGTTCAGTAATGTCGGCAATTATACTGTGGTGTGAGTAAATCTGTCGTGTAACGATCCAGAATGGATATGTTACAATAGTATATATGCCAATTGTATTAAGCCAGTTAAACGGGTTGATTTAGGCTGTCATTTTGAATTAGAAATACCATGATTTAAAGCAGCAGAGAATCTATGTCAGTGATGCAAAAACGATGTCATTTTACGGTAGTCCCCAAAACATATCATTGATCTTACCTGGAATTTTTGTCGTGGGCACCGGGATAAAGAAGCTTTTAGCTTTTCGTCTGGAAAACATAGAAAATTATTTCAAACATTCCGCGCGGACACTGACAGCATTAAAAAAATTTTCAGTCAAAGCTGAATGTAAATGAGTGACACATGGCACATTACCTGTGGAGCGTATTTGAATATTGAAATATTCTATTTTATACAAATGAAAACTGCACCAGTCATTTTCAGTTTATATTTATCTTGCTTCGCCGATTATTATTGAATACAATATTTAATGCTTACCAACAATTTACAAACATTATCCTGCCATGTAAATTCTATGCGTAGATATATATGTTAACCTGTTTATAACTTAATGTATTCGGTGCTTTTATTTTCAGATGGTTCACTTTATGTTTGTACAAAAATTAATCCAGTATATTTGGTGTTGCCATATTTGGAGAACAGCTGCAAAGTAAGGATTAAAGATTTAACAACATCACGTAGGATATAGTGTTTGTTTTTCAGTTAGTATGAAGCGCCCATTTTTACTGAGAGATATTGTAGCAAAGCTAGTCCTAATAAGTTTCAACAAGAACCCGTAGGATGTATAATGTAGCACTCAGGACCTAGGACTCAGCTCACCACACAAGCTTAGTATGAACCTCCAAGAAATATCAGACACAGGACTCTCTGAGCAAAATCAGTCACGGCTAAGTTAACTAATTCAATCTTAAACACAGAAAGCTAGGACACACACTCATTAAAACCTCTCCTATTATTGCCCCAAGGTTATTACTATGGTCCAGAATGAACAACAATTGAAAACGGTGAGAGCGACCGTGAGGTCTAATAGTACTGCAGGGCAACCACAGTTAAATTTCTCACAAATCAGGGAAGGGGATAAGCGTCCTCCCAACAAAACTCTACCCTATAATATAGAAAGGGAATAATCGTCCTCCCTTACACAATAACTTTTAATGCTAGTGCTAAACACTTGAAGAGCTACTTACCAGCTGCGGTTTCTTCGGAGATTAACTCCCCGACTGAGCTGAGCTACTGACTTATATACCTAGTCTCTCCCAGTCTAAGCCCAGATCCTCTTAGTTTAACACACACTCAAAAATATTATTTCGGCTTGTCATGAAATGTCAAGTGCTGCAAAGTTAAAATTCGGTTGGGATTCATAATGTGTCTCCCGAATTATTTGTGTAATCTGTCGTAATAAGATTCTGGGCTGGCGATTAAATATCACCTACAGAAAAGAAAAAAATTTAATAGTGTATTATAACTCACTATACTATTTATAACATCTAGAAGAGCATATGTCACATCCTGCACAATAAGAGGATTATCTCTAAGCGAAATTTTTGTAAAAAAACAAATTTCTTATTTATACCGCCTCATTACTGTTATGAAATTCTAATCAGCTTTCAGTGACATTTCTTTCATTTATATCTGGCGCCAAACAATAAAACCGTCAAACTTCACTGCAATAATGATTTTATTAAACACAGTTATATTATCTTTATGTAATTCAGAAAATTGACCGTTCAGCAATAAATAACACTCCGACAACAGCATCATGCTTGAGCAGACAATTTGACAATATCTTAGTTTCTGTTCAAATATTCAACCGTATAACCAACCATTAAAGTCACATTGCAAAAAAAATAAATAAAAACATTTCTATCATTGGAATACTCTCAACAACTAAAACTGCTTACGCCACAATCACTTCAGCAACCGATTTACAAAGTAAACTTCGGCCCCTGGAACGTTCACACTTCGAAATTCAGTCCAACATTTTATGATAATAATCCACATTTCCTCTCGGTGACAAAGCTCAATGTCACAGACATTAGATGAATCTCTACAAAACTTAATATATGAGTTCTACTCGAGAATATTACAGCGCCCAGAAGAACCCCTCGACGTTTTGAACCAAGACCGAATAATCAACAATCACCAGAAGAAAAAAAACTAGCTACACAATTCAGGTTAATATTTATATTTATCGAACACAGATATACATACCTACTTTATCCGATCCAATAACTAGGAACGTAATGACCAGTTGCGACAAGAATTTATAACTATACAGTTGAGCCGGTGAGCTTGACCACGTGGTCGAACGACGTTTAGTGAATAACCGATTACAATATAAACAACTATCAAGAGACGCTAAATAGTCCCTCTCGACACTCGTAATATATGCTAATAAAACACATAGTTGGCAAGCATAGTGTATAGTAGACATCGAGAACTCGTATTCATTGAAGGTGAATACAAAACATTTCGGAAAGTTTATATAAATATAGAACCACAGTCTCATCATAACGGGGAAGAGTGTAGCTATATGCAAATCAGGAAATTTGTTAAATTTGTTTACGTAAGAATTCAAACTTTTATTACACGCTTAAGCTCTTACAAAATGCATATTTTTGGGATCAGCACTTCTCACTTTTTAAATGACGCAAACAATATACCAACGAGATAAAAACAAGCGCACTGGAACAGTTTAAAAGAAAAAATGAGTAAGACCATGATCTATTTGTGATTCCAATTGAACGTCAAGTATTTATCAATAAATAAAGTAAATTTCCTGTGCTTTACCATTTCCATGAAAAATATTTTTGCCGCAAAGTCTAAGTATTATTAATAAACCATGCAATTCTACGCCATAGCTGTAGCGGGCCAATATCGTCGCCATTATGATTCGAATATAATAATAAGGCGAACATAGCAATGTTTTGATATACCGACGGGATGAGCATCGAGTTAGCAAATGGAATAACATGTAAACGTAGTCATATATGCGGTGTAAACGCAGCTCCATTGCCACACGAAAATATACGCCACCATCTGCATCGCATTTGCACCTGAATTGGCCAACAAGCGCCATCCGTAATTCTAAAATATGTGCCCTACTTAATACACATTACAAAAATTAATCATCAGTAACGATACGACCTCTTAATATTCTCGATACAGCGTCCCATTAAAAATCCAAGAGGACATTTATAATGATTTTCCTATCTGTAGTTGAACCAATGGCCTAGGTGTGTGCAATTCCCATAAATTTTCCTCCGAAACTGGTCCGTTCACCTGACAGACAGATGATATTAAGAGCAATGGGTAAGTTTGTTCTGTTCGTTGCTGACATTTTAATTGTCCTATTCTAGCGCAGCTTATTGTTTAACGTTTAATGTAACTATTTCCAATGTAGTAGGAAAGAAATAGTCAAACTTAAGCATGCATCAAGGTACACTAATCGGTAAACTATTAACCTAATAGAAAGTTCTAGTAGCTATTTACTAATATTCTACCTTGACTGTTTCTGTCAATGGTTTCAAAACCCGTCAATTACATATATTCCTATTTGTGAAATTTCCAGTAATTATAACCATTGCATTGTTGTAAATATAGCGACCAGCTAGTTATTCTAATTGTCAAGAAGTTTTAAGATCCAAATTAGGCGGCAGTAGGGGAATGCAGGTTGATACTGAAAGACGTACATTTTTTCAGACCACATTCATAATCAAGAAGGCCGATATTATACCTAGAGATCAAAAATGGGGAAAATACAATTCTGAATTAATTTTATTCTTATAGAAATTACACATTAGTGAGCGGCGATTTCACAATTAACTAGGTGCGTTAAGGACCTGTACGTTGAATTGAGAATAGGAAAACAGCGCCACACGTACATGAGTTCTGCCCAGATTAGTTAAGTTTCACATTTAAAACATCATTCATGTATTACCACGCATCGAGTGTTTGAGTTACCATCGAAAAATAACATGACAGAGAATTAGGAGCAAATAAACTAAAAAGATGTGTCAAAATAACCATTTTGCCGCCTTTGCAAAAGAACTATTTTTTGCTCCTGAGGATGCGATAATCGCCATATGCGCTCCCTTGTCGTCGCTAAGCGTTAGTTTGGAGGCATTGACTAAGCAAAGACAGCTGAGGATACGAGATTAGGAACCGTTTAGGATTTGACATAATCTATAAGTGTGCTTAAACAAAAAACACCGATTTATTAGAAACGTTTTAACATCGAAAACGACAATTCTATAACTAATCGAGTATTAGTTTAAAGCCGACTCTACTCAAAGCTGTTTAGTCTTTCCTTCATTTATTAAAATATAACTAAGATTATAATTAATAATTTATCGCTCCTGCAGCAACACCAATAATGCGTGTTAAAGAATACCTACAGACATTACCCACTTTACACCGCAATCCACAATCCTAGCTATCGCCCAACACTATACCAAATCGCGAAAGAAGAAAAATAGTAAGAACAAACTATGTTAGTTTTTTTTATTATGGCTATTCCAGGCGTCGCGGTGATGAAAATTAAAAATGATCTAAAACACTATGAGGCTTTCAATACAACGCAACACCTACCCCCGCCATGCACCATGCTACATTTACAAGCCTACTGCGAGATATTTATTATGACGAAAGCAAAAAAAACTTTGCAATAATACTACACAACCATCGAATGCTTGAATGCGGGGTTTTTGCTTCTTATTACATTAACAATACATTTAATACAACCAACGCAATGTTCTTTACAATCATCAATCGTTACAGCAAAAAAATATTTTTGCGAAAACTGAATTAAACAATGTGTTCAGATGCAATGGGCGACACAGAGCATAATACGGCACTGAGTATAAAGCTCTGCTGCCAGATCCAAAAAAATTCTTACTGCATTTTCAATCCAGCGCACGAGCAAATTCTATGGTCGGAGTGCATGAAACCCAGTTCTACATCATTGCACAACCAGTACCACGAAGAGCAGCCCGACATTGCTTTCCAAATGAATAAAGGGAACTATTTCGGCGAATTTCTAAGCAATTGGTTCGTGTAATGCACAAAAAGTATACTAAATTAATTACAAAACCATGAAAATACTTCGTCTTGCAACGTGGCAGCACAGTTGTATAATTTCCAGCCCATTTAAATAATTGGAGTATCGTTAGTTTGAGGTGAAGGCAACGTATTAAAGTGTATAAGTAACAAAACAATGCCGCACTGAGTCAGTTGTATCCATGAATAAAATGAATACACATGTGACAGTTAGATTAGAGAGATATTTTTGTAGCGATTTAAGGTGCTGCCCTACGTCATTTATGAAGACAGTGTGACCTATACAGTCTTTGGAGAATAGCGACTATGTATGGAATCTCGAAGTCAGCAATTGTCTCCCATGACCCCATGTTCTATAAGTAGCATGTGGTATAATGATTTTTAGGGCAATGTTTTCCTAAAACTGTTCTTGGTGAATATTGATAATTCTTTCTATCAGCGTACAGTATGGCGAAGGGCAAGAGGATGAACTACAACAGCACTGGCTAAATGCTTTTTAGCTTTACGTTCTGTATTGTTGTATACTGAATGGTCGGTGCCAAAATGATTTATATTGCTCTTCCTTAAGGCGGCAGCGCTTTAATTTTGTGATAGAAGCAAAGCTAGAAATTTTATTGGTGTAAGCTACCCTATAAATCAAAATAGCTTCTGAAACGAAGTATTTGCTTTAAAATTAACTCGGTGAGGCAAAAGGGGTTTTAGGTAAGCGTAGACCTAAAAGATAATGTTGAGATTCAGAGAAAAAAACCGATTCGAAGAGACAATATAAAAAGATATTGGAACAATTGAAAAGGAATACCATTTTACAATGGAAGCGTTCGAACTTAAATAGTCTGTCCCATAATAAAATGCATATATTTCAACCGTGTTCCATAGGGTTTTATAATCATTGTAACCAGAATAATATTTAAACCAAACCATCGAGCCAGATCTTAAACTACTGGGCCCTCATTAAGTCCTATTGCGATTAACCGAAATTTGAAATTTAACCTACAAGCGAACTACATCTTCAAAAACTTTTAGCAACTTATGTTGTGACTACACGCAAATTGTAGTGAGATGCTGCAATTCAGACGATTACGAAATGTAAAAAAAGATTTGATAGAACTCACTGGGTTTTTTTCCGATTCTACAATGACATTAAGACAATTATTAGACGTCCAGAGGAAACCAGCTACGTTGACATTTTATTGATTCTTGAGAGACGCCAACCCAGCATCAACGACGAAATTTTAATATAATTATATTCGTTTACAAGCAACAAATATGAAAAATGTCTAATTCATAAATGAACGAAAACATTGTTTTAAAGTTCTGCACAAGAAAACGAAAATGCATATTACAGGCGTAATGCCGCGTTACTGGAATATCCCATGGTAAAGAGGTGGAATGCTAAATTATCTTGGAAAATGCCATGATAACAGCGGCGAAATATCAATAATGTGTTTGTCCAATTTTGGTACGCCCAATATATGAACTTTTAGAAATCCAGATTTTGTACTTTATATTTTTTTAACGTCTGAAAAAACCTGTGCCATTAAAAATTCATTTAATTTTTCTTTCTTTTTTCTTATTGCCTTCCTGAGCAATCTAAACGTTTGAAACATTATAGTTGGTTGGTCATATTTAATTGTTGATTGGGCAAATCCTATTTCACAACTTCCATTACTGTTCCAAAGTCCGATACCCCAACAACAAACTACTAATTATAAAGTATAACTAGATTCTCACCTCAAGGAATGAGACATAGTAGCACAAACTGACAACTTTAACAACAAAAAAAGTTTTGCCACGTCGCGTAACCGTATTAACGACATAACAGAGGTAGAAACACCAGTAACCCGCCGCTTAGAAGAGATCCACCAACAAAAGGATTGATCAGAAACCTGCAACATGTATCATTGT